>JAQIWS010000039.1:0-80460 GCA_034696085.1 Stigmatogaster subterranea
TACCAGCGAGTTTTCGTCTCGTCGGTTTTTCTCACGTTTTTTTCTCTCCACACTTTAAAAATTAAAATGAAACCTAAACAAAAAAAAAATTTTTTTTTGGAGGTTTTATTTTCATAAACTCGATCGAATTTTTAAGAATAGTTTTTTTTTTTGCATTCAAGTCTCCCCTCGAAAATGAAGAAAAAAGTGGGTTCTTTCAATTCCCCTGTGCGTTGAAGAAAAGTAACACACTCTCTCATTTTATATCCATCTATGCCTCCGCACCACTTAGAGAATAAATTGCAAGCTGAATCTTCATCGTTGTACCTTATATGATATTTACGCGACTAGGTCGTCGTTGTCGTTTTCCCTTCTTCATCCTCATCTCATCTCATCTTCAAACTCAAACCAATTTTTCCCCATTTTTTGTTTTCTCTCTCACTCTCTCTTCTTTTTTTATTATTTTATTTTATCTTATTTTATTTTTACTTTATTCCTTTTTTATTTTTTTTATTCTTTTTCTAACCCGTGGGAGACCACGAACCACGTTATAGTCTGGAAATTTTTCATTTACCAAGAAAATTACACATTTGACGTTACAACGTTAAAAAGAGAAAATAGAAAGAAAGAAAAGGAAAAGAGGGGGAAAAAAAATTGAGGTTTTTTTTTTTTTTTTTTTTTTTTGGGGTCGTAGTAAAAAAAAAAAAATCTTTTTTTTATTTGGTTGAGCGTGTAATTGCTGAGAAAGAGAGTATTTTTGCTGGCCAGCTACACTTTATGAAACGACAAGGGCGAGCAGTTAAACGTTGTAGAAGCGAGTTTAAAATGAAAACTCGTGGGAGAAGTCAGAGGTTGAAGTAATGGAGCTAGAAATGGTGAGTTAACCAACCTGTAATTTTCCAACTGCCCACAGTTAACCAACAACTTAGGGAGGGGGAGGGGGGGGGGGATAACTAGAAAATAATAATAATAAAAAATTTTGTGTTTTAAAAGTTTAGAATATAAAATTTTGTGTTTTAAAAATTTAGAATATAAAATTTTGTTAAAGAGTTAATTTAATTTTTGTTTATTTTTAATTTAACCTAAATTTTTTTTTTTTTGGGAAATTTTAAAATTGGTTCTGCTTGTTCCAAGATGGCGGAGTGGAATTTATTCTCATAGTCACGGGTGAATGCATTGTATAATTAAGTATCGCTGTTCCATATTTGCTGACAAGTGATGCATAACTGGAGAAACGAGTCTTGTTTTTATCTATATCTCTAAACCGAAAATTTAAAATTTTGAAAGTAGAAAATTTTTTTTTTTTAGTTGATTAGTTTTGGATTAAAGACAGTTCTAATTTTTTTTTTCCTTTCAAGATTTTAAAAATTATTATGACGGAAAAAGTAATTTTTGTATGTATAAAATAAATTTGAAAATTAGGTTTACAGTATTAATTATGATTAATTTTTGCGTGGACGTGCAATTTTGCTTTTTGAGTACATTTTTAATATAATCGTCCACTTAATTTTTATTATACTTTTTGAAGGTGTAATTTTCGAAAATATTATTGACACACGAATTGTCTGACGGTGAGATAGTTGAGTGTATGTGAACGCTTTTTTAAGTACGAAATTGATGATTTGTGTTTGCCTAATGACAGGGTTGGGGGGAAACCTCAACACTTGATTAAGGGGACCACGAGGAAAAAATTACAGTGCTCTTACCTCTATTACAATTCCCTCCCCCTTCTCAGATTTAAATTTATTTTTTACAATCTGGATATCTTTTTGTCCCATCTGAATTTTGTCTTATCTTTGTTTTGCTTTTTTATTCTCAAAAAATATTTTATCTTTGAGTCCATCTATTGCAGTTTGTAATCATGTCAGCGTTTTATTTTTCGTTCAATCTTGACGTGGATGAATTACGTCATACGTCAATCGTAAATTACTATATTTTTTGTAGTTTTTGATGTAGATTTGATTTTTAGTTTTCTGGGTTTTTATTTTTAAATTTCGCGTCGTTGTTAGACAGTAAATCTAAAACGTGAAAAATTTTTAATTGTGTTTTCGGAGAGGATTACTCGGTGATTTATAAGCTGGCCGTTATCTTTTTGCGTAATTAAATAAAACGAGTGGGATGTGCGAATGTGTAATAATTTAATGGCGGGAAATTTTTTTTTTTTCTCTCCACTTTTTAAAAATGTTACGATTATTATTTTTCGTGCGTTCTCAACTGAAATTTAATTGCAAAGTTAAGTCGAGAATAACAAATTTTTTTTTTTTTTTAAGGTGGCGCTGAGGGTTTTTATTTTATCCGCAGTTATTTATTTTTTATTTAAAGTCTTGTTATGGTTTTTTTTTTTTTTTTTTTTTTTTTTTCTCTCTCTCGTTAATTTTCTTTAAATTTTTCTGATGTATGGAAGGTGAGGGTTTAATGCGATGTAGACTTTATCATGTAGTTAATGTTGCATGAATTATTAGTGCATCTTGTTATGAATTCTATTCTAAGATTATATATTTATTTTTCTGTTTTCGTTCATTTTTTAGTTGAGGGGAAAAGAGAGATTGAGGTTTTCATAAAGTTGAAACGTCGCTCGTGGCGGTGGTTGAAAATAGTCTGAAATTTTGCACCTGGAAAAAAATGTGTTTATTTATTAAATCGATTTTTTGGTTTTTTTTGTGGGTTTTAATTTATGTTATGTGAAAATGGTTTTGATTTTTATCTGTTTTAATTTGAGGTTTGTTTTTTTGGGTTTTGTTGATTTGAGTTTTTAAAGGTGAGTTTTGAGTTTGAAATTGTCAGGTGGAAATTTTTTGACAAAATGTGGGAAAAATTTAATTAGAGGAAATTGTAGAAAATGTTGGTTCCGGGAAAGGTTGACCTAATGTTAGATTAAAAATGTTTTTGAAGAAGAGAAAAAAATGAAAAACTGGGAAATAAATTTTTGTTGAAGTGGGGAAAAAAAATAAAAATAAAAAAAATAAAAAATAAAAAGGAATTGTAGGTGATTTCGAGAAAATTTGTGGTCAGGAGTACAAAATGGAGTTGTAGGAAATGAGGTGAACTGTACCGGTTTGTCTGTTTGCGCGATCGAATTAAATACACAAGTGGGTTGAGATTAAACGTTGAAATAGATTTTGAAATGAAGTTTAATAATAAATTAAAATTAAACCTGAAAAATTTTTTATTTTCAAATTATAAATTTTTGGTTTCGATTTTCAAAAATTTAATAAATACCGTACTAATTTTTGGTTTCAATTTTTCAAAAATTTAATAAGTACTAATTTTTGGTTTCGATTTTTCAAAAATTTAATAAATACTAATTTTTGGTTTCGATTTTTCAAAAATTTAATAAATACTAATTTTTGGTTTCGGTTTTTCAAAAATTTAATAAATACTAATTTTTTTTTATTTTGTATATTTCAGAATTTCTTTACCTACACCTGGTTCGACGACTTAGAGCAAACGGTAAGTGACAAAAATTTTTAATTTTTTTTAATTTTTTAATAAAACCAACTTTAAAATTTTCGGGTTAACTTTATTGCGGACGACATAAAACGCGCAAACTATTTGTCTATCTCGTTCTCATCGAGCGTTTGAAAACGAGTTTCTCGCGAGTTCATTTACATAAAAGCCGTACGAATTAAGTGTCTCACTAATGGCACGTCCGACATTTCATTTTGCCTCTTCGTTCTCTCACTTTCTGGCAAAAGGTAATTACGATGAGGACGTTGGTTGGTTGGTCGCGTTTGTTCCGCGACTTTACGTTTACAGTGTGTACACAGTGTATATACAATGTCATCCCCCGTTTGTATACGTAGTAGGTGATAGATATAATATGATAATCTATGGAGCGTGTGAAGCGGTGCTGGGGAAAGTTTAAAAGTGAAATAGTGGCGCAAACCCCATTATAAACATTTTTCTCAAATTGCGAGAGAATCTTGAGCGCGTAATGGCGCAATCTGTATGCAAATGACGCTCCCGTGTGGGCGTTCTTATTGACTGCGTGACGGAAGAGATATAATATATTTACGGGTTATTTGTTGCGATTGCAATGAGATAAGCCCGGTCGGAGCTTTAGATGTAATTTTCTCCACTTGCCAAATGTCTCGTGTGGTTTAACGACTTCTTTATAACGACAAAAATCGTTTTCGTTTTTGGAGAATTGTTATCTCGTCTTTTTCTTTATTTTTACGTTGCTCACGATTGGATTGATGGATCCTCGAGTTTGTGTTTTCCCAATTTTTTTTTTTTTTTTAAGGGTGGGGGAAAAGAAGGATTTTTTTCTTCTTATGTGTGGATATATATATATATATATATATATTTTCTTTTTTGTTAGTGGTTGGTTGTGGGGTGATATCATTTTTCTTTCGCGGGTTTTGATTTATTGTTCGCCACAAATTTTTATTGCGTTCTTTTGTTTTTTATTTTTATTTTTTTTTTAGGTTGTACTGTACAAGTTAAAAAAAAAAAGATATATATATATATTTATTTATTATAAAAAAATAAAAATATGGATTGGAAAGAGTTTTTTTTTTTTGTGATTGCGAAATTTTCAAATTTTTTATGCATTTTTGAAGTTGTGCGGAAAAATGGATTTTTTTTTTTTATATTTTTAAACTTTATTAAGTTTTTTTATTTTTTTTTTATCGTGTTTTTTATATTTTATTTTTCGCGAAATGAAAGAAATATACAAGGGCATTGAACGTGACTTGGGAGAATTTTGCGAAAATTTATTAGTAAATAAAATTTAGGCACGGAGATTTGACTCGCTTCGTATCGTATCGATCAACTCCGCTGATCAAAATGATACGCCGAGAAATGAGAGTAAAAAATGAAAAATAATAAAAACAAAACAAAAGTAAAAAAAAAAAGTAAAAATGTAAATTACAGATCCTGTTTCTTAATTTATTTTTAACCATTAATATTTATTTATTACTACATAAAAATTTTATCAAAAAAAAAAAATTTAAAATTAAAAATGCTGTTTTTGTAAGTTTTTCTATTTAGTGCATCGTTCGTAATTTGTGTCGCGACCGACGAGTTGTTGATTATCTTTGGCTTTTTGGAAAGTCTCTCGGGGTTATATAATCTAAGGTGGTGTGATGGGATGGATGGGAAATGAGACTTAATACGTGATGAAGAAGAAGAGGGCTAATAGGTTTGTACGAGGGGTTATTTAAGGGAGCGTGTGTTTTCTCCTCCGCTGAGATTTAATTGGCAGCTTGTCATCAGCTCAGTATTGATCTAGCGAGCGGAGTACGAGAGACTTAAGCCTCGCCACATTACATTGTAATTAAACAAGTTGTACGAGTAACGGATCGTTGAGAAAGATTAAGCTGAGAGGAAGTGCGAGCGTTTGGGCGGGAGGGAGGCACGAAAAATGAATGGCTTAACAAAACACGTGCGATTTTTTTTTTCTTCAATTAGTAAATTTTGAGGGAAAAAAAATTTTATTTTTATTTTCAAGGGTAATGGGTGGTATTGAGTTTTGGTTGAATGAAATTGATGAGTTTATTGTTTGTGGAGAAAAAGATGAAAATGAAATTAAAATTATAATTTTTTATAGTAAAAGTCCAAAAATTCGAATTCCAGAAATCAGGACTATTTGAGGTTTCAAAAAAATCCGGATTTCCGGACCTGTTCGAAAATCAAGAATTTTGATAAAAATTCGAAATTTAAAATGTATTAAAATTTTTCCTTAAATTTAAAGTTTTATCAAAATTTTTCCTTAAATTTGAAGTTTTATCAAAATTTTTCCTTAAATTTGAAGTTTTATCAAAATTTTTCCTTAAATTTTAACACTACAATTATTGTCTGAGAATCTGGATTTTTGGACTTTTACTGCACTTAAAGAGGTCAGGAAAATGAATTTTAAGCTTTTCTTCTTCCTCCATTTTTTTTAAGGGTAGGGAGGTGACAAGTATGCAGGGATATTTTAATATTAGATTTACAAAGTAATGCGGAGAAACGCCTTTTTGGAATCTTAATTATGATAGATAACATAATATTGTAGAGTAGGTGTAGGTGTGGATGCGGGGTTTTCCTTAATGAGTTTTCTTCTTTTGAAAAGGCGAGCCAAAAATTTTGGGAGCGAAGTTTTACCTTTTAACTCTCGTCGAGCTTAATACGCCGCCGCGTACGTTGAATAGGCTTTCGCGGAAACGTTAAATTAAGAGCGAGAAAATATTATTAAAACGAGACAAAAGTTGTTGGTAATTAGCGCGGAATTATTTTTCGCCCAAAAGTTTTGTTTAATCTTAGTAATATATAAGATTAAGAAATATTTAAATTTTTAACGAGTTTAAATATTTTTAAACAGCGGTTTTGTTTTACGACTCAAAAATTGCTTTTTAAACATTTTTGTTTTAGGGGAAGAATAAAAAGGGTTAAATTTAATAAAGTGTTGATTGACTATCTTTTTTAGTGTTTTTGTTGTTTGCGGTGATGGTGTATCCATTTTGTGGAGGAGAGAATGAGATCGCCTTTTACGGGTCGATTGGATTCTCTCACTGCATCGATTTTGCGCGGGAGAAGTAAAAACGTAATTGCCGGGTCCATTTAACTTAACCGAGTGTTACACTAAGTTATTATATTTTTTTTATCGAGAAAACAGATACTAAAATTTAAAAAAAATTGAAAATTTATTTTAAGTATTAAGTTGTGAATTTATTTTGTAGCGTACAAAATAAAAATTAAATTAAATTTGGGTTTAAGTTTAAGGTAGAGCGAGTGGATGAAATATTTTTTTCTTTTTTTATCGGTAGATTTTCTTTTTCTCAAAGTGAAAAACAAATAGCTAGTGAGCTTATGAAATTGAATCTTTTCTTCCGATGATTTTTTTTTTCTTCATCTTTATATCAGCAAAAAAAAAAAAAAAAATTGAGGGCACCGCAATCTCATCAAGTAGAGCTCACTGACTTTTCCCCCATCTATCCCTTCCTTCCATCGCACAAGTTTGTGATATTTTGTGATATGACTTTTTTTTTTCTTTCCCCCCTTTCCCCTAAGACGGAAAAATAACTTCTTTGGAAAACAAATGGTTTACTACCGCGCAATCTCTACACTAACTCCTAACCCTACCTTTAACTTTGTATAGATATATAAAATATATATATTTCTGCGTGTCTAGGAATTATTGCTATTTTTTCTTTTTTTTGTGCCTTTGCTTTCCTTTTTTCTTAACGCCTCAGTCAAGAGGGATTTTGTGTGAAATGTAGCCTGGCCCCGTGTAATTTTCCTTTCATGCAAATATATGGATGGGTGCCATAAGCAGTGCCTGGCGATTTATTTCTTCTCATTCAATTCGGCAGTTGTGCCGAGGCAAAAGATGTGGAGGAGAAGGAGGACGAGGAAAAGTCTCTCTCTCTTTCTTTCTCTCGTTCGCCTTATTGTAACGACAACGTTTTCCCGTTCGCCAATCGTATGCTTTTTTTTTGCTCTTTTTTGCTTTTTTTTATATTCTTCATCCTTTTTCCGTGAAATGACAGCCAATCCTTCACCGTATTCCCTTAAACCCACAGGTTAAATATAATAATTTTAGGTCGTATCAACCATCACTCGTATATACGTGGCTTAAATGGATGGAAGTTTCACCATTTTTTGGATTTTTATTTTATTTTTTATTTTGAGTGTCTTTAATATTTTTTCGGCGTAACGTGATTTATGATATTTTTTGGATTTTTTTTTTTTTTTGGTTTCCATATACATAACGGTTTTTGAGAAGTCAAAACTCATTTCGTGTTTGTTCGGTGCTCGTTACCGTCGAAGAAAAAGATTTTTTTTTTTTAGGTGTTTTTTTGGGTTTTTTTTTTTTTTCGTCTTTTGAAAGATCTTTTTTTTGGTGGAGGTTTGTTGTTGAATGAAACGAGATTTTCACAATATTAGGAAACGCGGTGGTGATGGATTGAGAGAGCTTCGATGTGACGTTTGAAGAATTGGTTGTTTTGAGGGGAATTGGTAGTGAGAAAAAGCTCATATTTCAAAGGACTTGATTTTGAAACATTGCGGTATTTTCTTACGTCAGGTGCGAATTTGGAAATTTATTACTTTAACTCTTTTTTTTTTTCTTTTTTTTTAAATCTAAAAATTCTTTTTATTAAATTTATTATTGCCGCTATTATTTCTTTCGAAAACTATCAAAAATTTTATTTTTAGTCTTAACGTCACCAATAAAACGACAAAAAGGGAATTTAGACAGCTGTGATTTTTTTTTTTTTTTGTCGATTTCTCTTTCTTAAAAAAGTAAAATAAAGCCACCTCGATCCTTCATAGTCCGTTTCGACGTTTCCTCCATTTGTGCGTGTGAAAAAAGGGAGGGAAAACTGGCGTTTGCTGTTGATTTGAATTTGCACTTCGATTTTCCGTTTGTGGCACTTTGCTTACACGCCAACAAAGTTGGCAAACAACACGCCTTTCATTTTAGCGTCGAATGATCACCGCCAAACGAAATTTAAGCAAAAGGAGAGATAAAAAAAGAAATTGCGTGAACATGACGAGCTTAGATTGAAATCCATTAAGCAAACCTATCTCCATTTTTTTAAAAATTCATTAATTTTCAACCGCCGGTTTTTCCCGTTCGTAAATCGATAAAAAAAAATTTTAATTTTTACCTTTTTTAATCCAATTTTTTTTTTTAGGGGTGTGTGGTGAAAGTAAAATAAATAAAGAAATAAAAGATTTATTAGACATATATTTTTTTTTTAAACTTTCATTTTGTAGTAATAATTTTTTGGTTTTTTAATATGTGCATGTTGAATATTGGTGCGCAGTTTTGCGTGCATGTTGCATATATATATGTAGATGTGTAGTGTATACGTGTAGTGTATGTACATAGCGTTGGAGGGTCCGTTTTCAATTGGGGGAAATTTCAATCTCGCTGCTGCAATCTCTTTGGATGTAGGCAAGCGTGCAGGACATGGCCAGTATTATGAATGTCTCCTGCGTTCAATTTTAATGCATTTTTATCCAATAAATCACCGAACGTTGGATGGAGAAGATGTTGGCTTTACAGCGAAGGCATAAACCATTGGCAATGGCTTTTGGCACGAGGCCAGCTAAAAGCACAAACAAGTAATGGCTGTAATTGAAATATAATCTTATATATATATTTCTGTACACATAGATATATATGTGTAGTTTGTAAAGATTGTTTTGAATCTCCATTTTTCTTTCTCTGTTGGTGAAAGTACACTTTTGAGTGAATTGGAATTCTTTTGTAGAATTTTTATTTTTCTCGTGTTATTGCGTTTTTTTTTTTTTTTTTTTTTTTTTGGTTGGAAAAGAAAATTGAGTTTTATATGTGCAATTTGATTTGTAATGGGAAAAGGAGAAAGTAATTTAAGATGATCGTCGTAGCGTGAGGTTTTTAATTTTAATTTTAATGGTAATTTATTTTGAGAATTGAAAAATTCTCGTTTGAAAAATTGAAACAGAAAATGTCAAAATATTTTTAGATGTAAAAAGAGTAAAACTTGTTACTTCTCATTTGTTGCTAATGAGATGATTGCCTCGCAACTAATTAATATGGATGGAAATGTAAGTGGAATCACCTTGGTGTAATTAGTTAATTGTAATCAGGAGATTTGCATCCGTAATTAGTGATGAGTGCTCGGGAGGTCGAGTCTAATGGAAGCGTAGAGAGCCTCTCTCGTTACATTTTCCCTCCCGAAAGATTTCGTGTTCCCGTAATCCCGATAGAATTGATCTTGACTTCCGCCATTTTTTCTTTGAAAAATTTTTTTTTTTAAGAAATAGTGTTAAAAAAAAAAAAATCAAAAGATGCTTAATCTTAATTTGCTATCTTTTAAGTTCAATTTGCAGTTTGTTGAAGAAGAAAAAAATTTTTTTTTTTTTAAGGGGAATTTTTTTTGTGTGTTTTTTTACGCATCAATTAACGTTTCAGAAAATGTTTTAGCTTCGCGGGTACACATTTCGTGCACCTGTTGGGTTGCGTGATATTAAATAGGTATTATTACGATTATTATTATACAGAGGTGGTTTTATTTTATTATTACTGTATATATATATTTTTTTTATCGTTTTTCTTCGTTACTTTTATAGTGTAATTACTTTTTTTCCGTGTTTTGAAATTTAATGTGCGGGTTTGGTTGTTGCAAGATTTAGGTGTAATTTTTTTTATCAATTTTCAAATTTTTTTTTTTTAATCTAAATACAAAATCTATTTTAAAAACCTATAATTTTGGTATTTTAAAATTATAAAACAAAAGTTGAATTATTTTTGTTTTTTTCTTCAATAAATCACAAAATTTTAGTTTTTGTTTTTTTTAAGGGGTGGGTTGAAGGTGATAATTTTCGTCGCGTATTTTCCCGGATTAGTGACGTTAATGCATATTTACCTCTATCTTCACCTGTTCTCAATCGCAGATGGCAAAAGGTTTACACCTGCGCTTTTGACGCCGCACCTGTCTCGGACAGGATACACGCGACAAGGTAGTTTATACTAAATTTACGACTCGCGTCACCTGGGAACTCCAACACCAGATCTTGACACAGTTTGTGTGTGTCTGTGTGTAATGTGCAATCGGAGCAGATGTGCGCTTTATAAAATCCCCGCCTGACCTCTCGCTCGAGGGCCGAACGCCATACCGTAGCGCGCAGCCGGGAGAACGATGCTTCTCGCGTGCTTGCCAAAAACCCTGCGGGAAGCCACTAAACCACGCGAGGGTGTTCGCGAATTGAAGGGAAGATTTTTCTGAGAGAAATGTGTAAAATTCTTTTAAAAATTGAGAAAAGTAAATTACGTCGTAAAATCTACGTTATGGGAGGAAAATAAAAAGTTTGTCGATTGGAAAGTTGAAATAAAATGGTGGGGGAATTGAAAATAAAATTTTTAATTTGTGAAAAGTAGAAAAATAATTTTTTTTTCAAGGTGAAAAAACTGTATCGAGGTGTGAATTTAATTTTACCAACTACAGTAAAAGTTTAGAAATCCGGACTACATGAGTTTTAAAAAAAACTGGATTTTCGGGTGGATAACCCGATAATCCGAAATTTCGGATCTGTCCGAATGTCGAAATTTTTTCTTACGATCGAATTTTTATCAAAATTCTTTGTCAAATTAAAAGTATATTAAAATTCTTCTTTAAATGTGAAGTTTTACCAAAATTTTACCTTAAATTTTAACATTAAAATTACTGTCTGAGAATCCGAAATATTAAAAAACCCGGATTTTCGGGATGACAACCCGATAATCCGAAATTTCGGATCCGTCCGAATTTCGAAATTTTTTCATACAATCGAATTTTTATCAAAATTCTTTGTCAAATTAAAAATATATTAAAATTCTTCCTTAAATGTAAAGTTTCACCTAAATTTTTCCTTAAATTTAAACATTAAAATTACTGTCTGAGAATCCGAAATATTCAAAAATCCGGATTTTTGTACTTCTACTCTATCTGTAACACTAATACGTCACTGAAATTTTTTTCTCACCTTTCCTTGTTGTTGTTAGTCGTCACCTGTCCACGGGTGTTGATTTGACAGACGGTTCAATGGCGACGTGACCGGGAGAAGAAAAAAAAGAGACTAGATTACAAAAGTGATTTATCAATGATAAAGTTAACTCGTTTGATGTTTTGTGATTGGGTCGAAAGCAAAGAGCAGATGATGATGATGATGATGATCCCCTTTGCTCCCTCCCACATCCATCAGTCCGGGAGAAACCCCGCCTTTTGTGTAAACTATTATACTCCTTTTAGATGCCACCTTTACACCGCGCGTTCGTGGCCCGATAACGTGACCCTCAAGGAATAAGATGAGCGTTGCCATGCTCGATGCATCATTCATTTTACAAGGGGGCCGGCTCGGGGCTCCGTCTAATGACAGAATGATGAACCAGAGGGGGCTGTAAAGGAACACCTTTTTTTCGGGTCGTGGCTGCCGCTTGGGAGTCTCGCGGTGACGTGACGTAAAAAATCTTCTAAAAGGGGGAAAAAAAAGTGTCTGGATGACCTTGACATTCATTCGTCGGTGGATGTCTTTTGGGAAGGGAATCCCCGAGTTTGTTGAAGTTGAGTTTGGTTTGTGGAAGGAAAAATTGAAATTCAATTCGCAAACTTGTTGAATTTTTTTATTTTATTTTTTTTTTGTAGAAAATTTATTTTGGAATTGTGTTTTTTATTTTTTTTTTAAACGTGGAGGTCAGTGGGATGATGCGGTGTGGTTATTTTAGATGCGCAGGTACGAATTTTAGCCGCCTACTCACCTGAAGCTGTCATTTAATATTTTTTTTTGGATGTTGAAATTTAAATAAATTTAAAATTTAAAAATAAATTTGTAATCGCCACCTCACGAAAATTTTTCAAAAATGTTGACCAGTCAGTTTTGTTATTTTAGAATTTTTTTTTGTGTGTGGTTAAGCGGGGGGTCACGAAGAGTTCGTTGTACAAATTTTTATATTTTTTGATTGGGCGGTCGTTATAAAAGGATTTGCAGTTTTCTATAATACCTCGTTTATCGTTTATGTAAAGCGAGTTAAGGAATAATAAAGCGAGGATTTTGGAAGTTGGGCAAACCGTTAAGCCAATCAGAGATGATGGCGAATATGGTAATTTTGTTGAAAGCATAAACGTGTTAACCGCATTGTGCGCGAGTGTTGAGTTCCTTTTGCTTTTGGGGGCCCCGTTATGAGTCGTCGGCGATGATGGGCGTCGGGCCAAACCCCAACGAGGTTTCTCTTTTCGATCAGTTTAATTTGATCCGCGTTTCGCGCGGTTGCGAACACGTGTTGGCACTACGTGTTACGTTTGGGATCGACGCGCATTTCGATGTAGGTTATTCCGTGGATTTTGACGTGCGAGTTGATTTTTGAATTAAAGTTGGTAAAAGTTGATTAATTTTTAATTTCGCAGAATTTTTTAAAATTTTAAAAATTTTTGTCGAAATTTCTAAAAATTTTCGTCGAAATCAAAATTTTTTGTAAGTATTTTTGTTGAAATTTAATTTTTGCTTAGTATTTTTGTTGAAATTTGATTTTTTTTTTAATTTTCGTCAAAATTCAAAATTTTTTTTTAAAAATAATTTTTGTCGAAATTTAAAATTTATTTTACTATTTTTGTTGAAATTTTAAATTTTTAAAAAAAACATTCATCGACGTTAAAATTATTTTTAGAATTTTTGTCGATATTAAAATTTTTTAAAAATATTTTAGAAAATTTGTTATTTTTAATTCAGCAAATTTTTGTTGTTGTCTTGGTTTTAATGCTTGGAAAGACAATTGTATCCGCAATTGGTGAAGACACATGATGGTTCTTTTATAGCTACTTTTGAGGCGGTTCTTTGCTTTGTGGTCAGAAAGACGACCGTTAAAACATCGTCAGAGCGCGGAAAATGCGTTGAGTTGTGGTTTTGCAACATTTTTTCGACATTTATCCTTAAAAATCAACTACAACTTTTCACTTTTATCCACTTTTACAACTTCTAATTTATATTTTATTATGATACAACAACTCCCCATAACCGAATTCAACATTTTTTCCTTCCCACCACTTTTCAAATCAACCGACTAATCCCAATAAAAAAACAACACCTTTTTTACGATACTCATTACAATTCACACCTCGTCGGACAGTGACTTATAACCCACCGTAAAAAAAAAAAAAAAAAAATCAGATGAAAAGATTTCTTTTCCTGATTAGTCACGCGAGATTTATTCTCGCAATACTCAACTACCCAAAAAACGAGCACGTGCTTCGACATCTTCCGTTGGGTTTTTGTCGCTCAGCGTCCCCCGACATTTGCATAGTTAGCGAACAAATTTTCTAAACCCCTTTTAACCCTCGTATATCCATGTGTACATAAGATTTTAATTTTTTATTCTCGCTATCACCTATTTTTTATTTTCTCACTCGGTTCGTTGAAATTTATTATTCCCTCGGTTGTGCGTGACGTGACTGATGGGTCTTAACCCTTTGAGTTTGGTGGGAATGCCGTGCCCCTCATTCGTCTTGGTTGGTCATCCATCCTGGTCGGTGGAGAGCCGGTGATGGAGATGGTTAATGATTTTAAAACTTGTCACATCTCACGCGTGCTAACCCTTTGATGTCCGTGCTTTGCGTTGCATATTTAGTTTACATGGAAATCGCGCGCGATGGTTTTTCTCAACGCTTGAAAAAAAATTTTTAAATTAAGGGGAGTTGTCAATCAAAATAAAATTTATAAATTTTTATTTTTAGATAAATATCGATTTTATTTGGTTTGGTCGGGGTGACGACTTGACGTGAAGTCGTCGTGTTCAAAAGTCAATTGGCGTTTTGTGTGTCAACTCGACTAATAAATGTCGGATTTTGTTTTCTAATTGCTCGTTAACCCACTCGCACTTTTGTGTTTAACCCCTTCTCTAACCCCTCTTTCGTCTTGTGCGTTAAATAAACACGACCATCTGCGAAGTTGGCACGCTCGTCCGGCCAACGGGTCGGCGACACGAGACGCAGGGCGCGTGCGAACTCGATCAATCTTTCTTTTCTCGTTAGACATTTTTTTTTTTTTTTCGGATTTAAAATTTTATTTAATTTTTTTTTTCTTTTTCCTTTTACGTCGATGTATCTCGCCAGTCAACTCATTAACCCATTGGTGACAACCGTATCACAAAAGGGGTCGTTCCCGCCTTTTCACGATGAGGTTGGGTCCGCGAACGCGGACTCGGTCCCCTCACTTTTTTTTTTGGTATAATAGGTGAGAGAAAAGGTAACGGGACGGGTGGGGGTAAAAAAAAATCGGGTGAGTTTGCAATTGGCTCGAAATTTTTCCTCGCCTCGAAAATTGTGAGACCCCTTTTCTTTACAAGGCGCGCGTCTTGTTTTGCATAACCCTTTCTCCACGGCTCTCCTCCTCCCGAGGTCCCTCGATGATTGATGAGGCTTTCCACCGTTGATATTCAAGTGTAAGCCCCCTCTCGTGACCACAGACGAGTTTGAGATGTGAAAAACCCCTTCGATCCACACCCCTAAATTTTTTCTAAGTCCTTTTTTTACCCCTACTAATTTCCCCAGGGTGAGACAGCCTTTTTTTTTAATACAATTTTCTTTTACCCTCACGTTTTATACACCCTTTTTTTATATTCAATCCTTTTCAACCCTTTGAATTTATTTCTCTAACACGATTTAAGCACAAAGTGTTACGCGTGATGCATATCAGTTATCACCACCCCAGGTGAAATTTCAGGGGTCTAAGTTTTTTTTTGCTGTGTCACTGTTATTTTTATTTCTTTTTAGTATTGTAGTTAAGTTCTTTTGATAAGGCATGATGCGGATTGTGGCGCGCGTGGCAGATGATGTCACCTGGAAATATTTTTTGTTGTTGAGGGGTGCGAAGGGATGAGTGGTAAAGTGAAGCGAAGATTGGATGTTTTATTGAGGGAGAAAGTGAAAAAGGAAAAAGAAAGAAAAAACTAGTTTTGTGCGGATGTCGAGAACGCTAATCTTGGTCGGAGGTCAGGTGCTAATCCCGCCAACTCGTTGTCGAGTTGCGGACATTGTAACTCCACTGTATAGTACTAGTGAATAGTTGATTGACAGTTTGGAAAAGGATTACACCTTTAAACAAGATATATAAGCACAATATGAAATGTGTAGAGAAAAGATTAGCTTTTCTCAAGACGCTTCTTTTTAACGCATTTTTTCCCTTTTTTTTAATCTTCCCTCTTTTCATTCACTTCTTTCTTTTTCTTATTCTTTTTCTCTTCCTTTTCTTTTTTCCTCTCTTCGTTTGAAAAACTCCCCGTCTTCTCCTATGGGTAAACACTCGAGCAAAGGCGTTCGAACCACAATAAGCTACTTACACTCATAGAGAGCTCAGCCCCAATTTCATCGGCTGCTGCTTCTTCTTCTTCGTCGTCGTCGTCTTCGTCTTCTAGTTGTAAATACAAGAAGCTCCTTCACCATCCATTGCCTGGTGCCAATGAGTCTCATTCTTGTGCAAAGTGGCGTTTCTTCCTTTCTTTTTGTCTTCATTTTGGTTTTTCTTTTTTTTCTTTTTCGACTTGTATTTTATTTATTTTTTTGTTTGAGGGGGAGGGAAGAGAGAGGAGGATGTAGTGATACGGTCTGTTGGTTGACTTGTTGTAGACTCTGTTCTTTTCTTCCCCAGATGGCGCGTATTTTGTTTTTACTACTTTTACGCCGTTGCGTTTTTCTCTCTGTTTCGCTTTCTTTTGTCTGGTTGAGGAGAGAGTTTTGGAGGGATTGGGAAGGGTGGTTGGGAGAGGGAAGGAAAACGATCGTCTCCACTCTAAACTGATTCTGTTGGTTGATCCTTGGCGATGCTCGGATTGACAAAACACGTGCATTTTATGTGGGTTGCTTTTCCGAAACACGTTTAGTTGTTGGTGCGTCTTGGTGGGGTTTTAGGAGGAAGTAGTAGATTTTTCTCTGTTCTAGTCTTTTTTTATCCCTTTTTTTTTGGTCCCTTTTTTCTGTCTTTTTTTTTTTTTTTTTGAGATGTTGGAGAAAATGGTAGTTCGAAATTTTTTTTTTTTTGGGTTTTGGTTAAGATTTGTTTTTTTAATTAGGTAAGAATTTAGGGTTGTTTATCTAGTTAATTTTTAGTTTAGTTTAGTTTTATTTTTTAGTGGGTTTAATGGGTTGAGAGAAGAGATGATGTGTATGGGTTATTTATTATTTTGGGTTGGCTGTACGACTGAGATAAAAATATAGGAAAAAATAATAATTTCGATTTAGTAATCGAATTTGAAGCGAAGTTAAAGGTCTCCATTTTTCATTACTTTTTAAGCCTTTTTTTACTTTTTTAATATTTTATTTAAAAAAAAAAACATTTTTTTTGGTCGGTTTTTTTTTTGTGTATTGATTTTTTCGAATTCTTGTTAAAACTTGTGTTTTGTCGTTTGTAAATTAATAATAGACTACGCGATGGAAAATATTGTATAAAAAAAATAATAAAATAAAATGAAATAAAAAGGCGGAGAATTATGTTACCAAAAAATAAATAAATAACAAGGTGCGGTTATGTTATTTTATTTTATTTTATTTTACGTACGTACGTTGTGTTTTTCGCTTTTTGGTTTTTTGTTTTAAGTGTAATTATAGGTCTTACCTGTTATTGAGTTTCGTTTTGTATTTAGTTTCAGAAAAGGCGTAATTTTACCAACATCTGTTTCCTTTACTTTTATTACAATTTTTTTGTAAAATTTTTTTTTTTGCGTTTTTCTATCTTTTTCATTCTCTCTCTCTCTCTCCATTACGAAACGGATGTTGCACTAAAGCGAGAAAAAAAATTTTTTTTTTTTTTTTACTAATTAGTTACTTTTGAAAATTTTATTTCAATAAAATAAAACTTTCTTATTTCACACAAAAAAAAAAAATTTTTACGAGTGTCTTTTTCGACTGTGGTTCCGCGATAATGATTTCGAAAACGAACCTCGGAACGCGTTTTACATTCCTTTTTTTATTTTTACTAAATCTCGCTTGGAATGTTGATTAGAATTGAACAGACAACACGCAAATGAACGCCAAATATGCCGTTTTCACCGCGGATAGTTTGGCGGGAATGTTGCTTTTTTTTTTTTTTTTTTTTTTTTAAATATGTAAATTGAGAAAACAAAATGGCGGGTAAACGTTATCGCATTGTTATTATTTTTTTTTTGAGATTTTAAATTAAATATATTTGTGACGGGCCGAAAGGGTATGGTCCCAGGAAAGTTGTATTTTATCAGGAGCACGTTTTGCACCTGTTGAATAGGATGAGAAAGAGTTAAAGGTCGCAATCAGTCAGCTGATGGCGCGGATGTTTGATTATCAGGTGCAGTGAGAATTTTGATCACTTTTTAATATTTTTTTTTTTTGAGTTATGTTTTGTAGGGGAAGTTTGTGGGGTTATTAATCACTTTTTTTATTTTAATATCACGTTCACCCTCTAAAGAATTTTTTTTTTTTTTTTTTTTTTTTTTAAGAAGGGAGAAAAATTTTTTGAAGATGGTATTTAATGGTCAGGAAATGATACGTTATCTTTAAAAGTGGGATGAGAAGAGGATTTAAATGTTTAAAAAAATGTTGGGGAGGGGTGGGGAGATGTTTTATTTGGTAGTTAAAAAAAAATTGTTCTCACTTAATTTGTCATAATTTTTTTAAATTTTTAAATTTTTAATTTTTTAATTTTTCTTAACGTTCTCGGATTTTCTTATCTTTTTTCTGTTTTTTTTTTAAATTTTTAATCCCACGTCAACTTCATCCTTGGAATAAGACGAAAAATCTTAATTATCCTACCGTAATTATCCTACTCATTTTTTCCCAGCTTTAATTTAAAAATTTTTAAAAATTTTTTAAAAATTTTAATTTACTTTTCCTTTAATTTAAATTATTTATTCAGTTTATCTTTTTTAGTTTGGATACTGCATTTATCGATGTCTTAAATTTTGCAGAATCGAGTGAAAATTCAGACGACGCTGCGGTAGTAAAACTAAAAAAGTAGTGTAAGAAAAAAAAGGTTAAAATAAATAAATAAAGGAAGAGTTTTTTTTTTTTTGTTTTTTTTTTAAGGGTTGGGTTTTAAAAAATGTATGCAGAACGAAACGCACCTGTTTGTAATGGGGTTGCATTAATTACCAGTTTGTCGTCTTTTTCTTTTTCCGGTGCGTTTGCCGTCTTTTGCTCGGTGACACTGAGCCGTTGTTAATGCGAGCTTGGTTTGTTCGTCGGGTGTCGGGAAAATTGTCAGCTGGAAAATCAAATTGACTTTTATACGAACGTGCAAAGACGGGTTCTTTTTGGCGCGCTCGTTTACCTCCTCCTTCAACGTTGAGTGGTTAAAGCTTTTAAGTGAACGTCGACACGCGTTTAGCGGTTGTCGACGTTTGTAAATTGTAATTTATAATTAACGCCACTTTTGGCGCGGATTAGCTAGGGATTTAGATTAAATTATCGTCCCGTTTTGCGTATTTAGAATGCGTGGAAAAATTTTTCTCTCCCCTCGTTTTTCTTAATTTTTATTTTTTGGGTTGGTTGTAATTTAAGAGTTTATTTTTCTCTCGTGTTTTTAGTCTTAAGACGCCCTGCAGGTTTTCCGTCACCTTTTTTCTTCTTTAACTCCTCCTTTGCTCTAAGGGGAGGCCAAGTGAGGAAGCTGCTGTGAAAATAAATATCTCGGATCGGTCAAGCTATTAAATTTATTGTCTCTTTTTCAGATCACTTATCACCGGACAACAACAACTCGATGCACTTTATTTATTTTTATTTTTATAGTCGTCGACTTCGTTGTTTTTGCTTTTTTGTCGATGTTAACGTTTGTTGTTAGTCACTCTTTAATTACGTTGTTTTTGTTTGAAGGGTGACATTTTTGTTTAAAGGTGATACAGTGTGTCCACCACTGGGAAAAAATCAGTGGTTTGGAACTGGATTAATTATTTTTCACCTTGCTTATTCAGTTTTATTTCCTGTCGTTGTGGTAAAGTTGAAGGTTGGATGAATTATTTTATGGTATTTTTAGTCACGTGACAGGTAATAAGGTGTATTGTTCCTATCCTGTCGTTTAGATTTGGTCTTTTTTAATTTTTATTACGCTGTGTAGGTGTGGGATGTGGATTCAGGTTATTTGTCACACGGATCAAGACTAACCGTCGCCTTAACGGTGATTAAAGATGGCGGGTTGGTAGTTGCAGTTGTAGTTGTTGTGTAATTTATTTAATTTTTTGGTTTTTTGAGTTTTTTATTTTGGAGTTTATTGTAATTAAGTTTTCTCAGTACGTGTCTGTTGGATTTCCCGTGGGTGGGGTTTTGAATTTTTAAATTTTTAAATTTTTTAAATTTTTAATTTTTTGAATTTTGTTTTGTTGTTTGAGAGAGAGCAAAAAATCAAAATGGTTGTGAATTTGCATAAGTACATTGAGTTTTGTTAAGAAAGGGGATGAAAAAAAAAATGAAGAACAAAGTAAAAGACAGAAGTTTGTATCGTAATAAAAAGAAAATGATTGCCCACTCTTCTTTCTCCCTTCTCTTTTATTTCCGAGTAGTAGAGCTGTCACGAGTGGCCTTCTAGGTGACCACACCATGCATCACTCACCTGTTGCCACTTCTCGGTTTGTGCCAGGAGGGGACCATCTGTGCCTCGTTTGCTCCCTAGTAAGCTTTCAAAGGGACTAAAATTGAATTACGATTGAATGCTCGTGCGTCCATTCACTGGAAAATTTTTTTTTTTTTTTTTTTTTTGTGGGGTGCCCCCTCAAATTTTTATTTTTAGAGTGGAAATGAAATTTTTATATACAGTAGTTTGTAAACTAATTTATTTTATTTTTTAAAATTTTGGTTTAACCTCAGAACAGAAGCGAGGTAATATTGAGTTGCGAAGTAATTACAGAAAAGGCAATTAAGGCCAGGTGTCTTCAAGCATGCGTAGGTGGATATTCAGTGAGAAATTATTATTTTATTTTTTTTAATGGTTTTTGTTTAGTGGTTGTTAAAAAATTTTTTTTTTTAGTTGGGGTTTTTGGTCTACCACTTCTTTTTATTTAATAGTTATCATTATTTTCACTTTTTTTCTGCAGGTAGTTGGTGGGAGTAGAATGTGGGAAAGTAATTGGAATTTTAGAGTTTTCTCAGGTAATAAAAATAAAACCAAAAAAAAAGGATAAAAGAGTGCGGTGTGTGAGTTTTTAAACATTTTATTAAATTTATGTATTTACTTTATTTATTTATTACCATAATTTTATCCATTTTTTCACCTATTTTAACATGTTGTGTGAAAAATGCGATGTAAAATTGAGTTTTTTTTTAGTAAACAACTTTGAATGCTGTATTGTTTATTCTCGTGCAGTCGGGTCAGGGATCCGGTCACCTGCGTTTGACCCGTGGGGTCGCGATCGTGTTTTGCCGCAGGAACGAAAAGAACATTTACTTCTCGCGGGGAATCATTACGATGATGTATAACTCTCGGCCGAGTGTATTTTTCTAACTGGAATGAGGGGGTCCAGAAGCGCTCTTGATCACCTGTTGATCCTTATCGGGGGCGTTGAGATTAATATTGAAGAAGTTTTTAAGTGGTAGCGTTGCCAGTGCGTTTGGGCGTAAAATGAAGCGCACGGAAGCGAGGTAAATGCAACACGGGGAGCGAGGTTTCTGTCAAGTGGTCAGCAAGAAAATTGGACGGTTTTGGAATAAATACATTTTTAAGTAGAGTAGGCTTAGTTGGATATTTTTTTGGGAGTTGAGTGTAAAGGGTCAGAAATTGAAGAAGAGTCATATTTCACAAAAGAGGACACGAGGTTGCTTCGGGGCTTGTGAATTTTTTTTTTTTAAGTTAATTTTTTGGCTGTTGCCGCCAAATGGAATGTCCCGGGGCTCATGAAGGTGACCCTAAGTTGAAATTCCAGAAATGTAGTAAGATTAAGTTAAATTTTTTCGTTTATTTTTGAAGAGAAATTTTTTTGTAGTAGAAGTCCAAAAATCCGGACTTTTTGGGGATTTGTTGAGTCCGGATTTTCGAATATTTCGGATTCCCAGACAGTAATTTTAATGTTTAAATTTAAGGAAAAATTTTGAAAAAACTTCACATTTAAAGAAGATTTTTTGGGGATTTGTTGACTCCGGATTTTCGAATATTTCGGATTCTCAGACAGTAATTTTAATGTTTAAATTTAAAGAAAAATTTTGGTAAAACTTCACATTTAAAAAAGATTTTTAATATATTTTAAATTTGACATGAATTTTGATAAAAAAAAAATTTTGATATTCGGACAGGTCCGAAAGTCCGGATTCTCGGGTTGTCCACCCGAAAATCCGGACTTTTTTTTTGGAAAACTCAAATAGTCCGGATTTTTGGATTTTTACTGTAAAACAATCTTGTTGGGAATTTTCGGATTTGTATTTTTAATTAAGTAAAAGCAACCAGCTAATTTTTAAATTTGCATTTTTATTTTATTTATCTAATTTATTAATTAAGAATTATAATAAATTGCGTGTCGAGGCGAGTTTTTCGTGGAACTTGTTGCGCGTAATTTGCTCGGAAGACTCGCTCGTGTTTTTGCTTTGCCCTCGGACGTGTTGGATCATGAAATAACAGGTGGTCACACACAAAGACATTTTATCTCTAGTTGCTTTTTTTTATTTTTATTATTTTTTTTTATCTATGTGGAAGAGTAAAGGGGATGGTGTAGTGTAGTGTAGTGTCAAGAGTGAGGTGAAATTTATTTATTATAACGAGGGGACGATTAAATCGTAGTGGTGCGTGAAATTTAATGTAGTCGTCGTTATTTGATAATTTATATTTATTTTTATTTTATGTTTGGTTATTCTCCCGGCGAGGCTGTGTTTGATGATAAGATTAAAAACGTGGAGAGAAAAAATAATTAAAATAAATAAAAAACGGGTGAACGAACGATCTTTTGAAGTAAACAGAAATGATATATTGTATTCTCCCTCCGAACATAAATCTGAGTTGATTTATAAAAATAAAAATAGTAAAAATAAAATAAAAGAAAACGAGGAACCGGGTTGTAAATATTTCACGTGGAATTAAAACGTGCAGTAATTTTTATATCCGACGTTTTGAGACTTAATCTGGAGATTATTGACGAAAAATTTATGATTTAAGAAGTTTTTGATCACCTGGTTTAATGCTTGTTTTTTGAGGTTTTTTTGAGGTTTTTTGAGGTTTTTTTTTCGTGGATCCCACGTGTTGACTTTGAATTGACGAAAAATTTGTGTTTTAAGAAGTTTTTGATCACGTGGTTTAATGCTTGTTTTTTGAGGTTTTTTTGAGGTTTTTTTGAGGTTTTTTTGGGGTTTTTTGGGGTTTTTTTTCGTGGATCCCACGTGTTGACTTTGAATTGACGAAAAATTTATGTTTTAAGAAGTTTTTGATCACGTGGTTTAATGCTTGTTTTTTGAGGTTTTTTGGGTTTTTTTTTTTTTCGTGGATCCCACGTGTTGACTTTGAATTGAGTGTGCGGAGTGGTAACTAATGTGTTGGGTGAGGTGCACTGTTTTCTCGTTTTCTCGTTTTCTCTTATTCTTTTTCTTGTGGTAGGATGTCCGGATGGTAAGTAACTGTTTACGTTAGTATTTTTTCTTGTTTTCTTGGTTTTTTTTTCTAGTGGGAGAGGGTAAGGTTAGGGTAGGTTAGTTTCTAGAGCTAATATTTGTTCGAATAACAATCTACTGGCCTTTGGTACATTTGTTTTGTAAATGGAAAAGAATTGAATGGAAGAACAACGAAACTAAAAAAAAAAAAAAAATAACATTAAGAAAAGAAAAACAAGAAGAAGAACGAGGATAATGAAGAAGAACATTACGACTAAAAATGATTGCTTTTTTTCCTTTTTTTTTTTTTTTTTTTTTTTTAATGTAATGGTTTTTCGAGTGTTTTTCAAAAAAGAGAAAGACATATTATTTTTTTTAATGGTTGTTATTTTGTTATTTGAAGCAGAAAATTTTTTTTTTTTTGTGGTGTAATTAATAATAATAATGTTTTTTTGGGATTATTTTTTTCCAGTGGTTTTTCTCGTGGTGTCCACTTAGTGCGCTTATGAGTTTTTGGTTTGGTCGTAATGGTGGGGTCTTGCGCGGTTGGGAACAAATTGATTTTTTATTATCTATTTCCCGCGCCAAGCTGCTGCGCTCACACTTCCTGTTGCCGATTTACCACCGATTTTTTTTTATACTTATGTACTCGTGGGTATATATATTATTTATTTTTTTCTTTTTTACCTGTAAGTTATTATCCACACCTCGTACTTGGACACCACCTTAAACCTGTCTCTTAGGTTTAAGAAAATAATGTTTTGGTGAGACGAAGTGGTTTCAATCATTTGTACGCTCACTGGACCCGTTATCATTTCGCGGAAAAGTGGAGACGTGTGATTAACGGAACCATTATGAACTCAGTGCACCCCTTTTTTTTTTTGGGTGAGGGTTTAGTTCGTTTTCTTTTTTAATGAGACTTTGTTCTCGTTAAGATGGAATTGAAGGTTTGTTTTACGTTTTGTTCGGGTGTAATTGCGGATTTTTCTAAATTTAAATTTAATGTTGTGTTATTTTTTAAAGAAAAAAATGTTAAATTTTAGATTTTAGTTGGTTTTTAAAAGAAATATTTTTTTTTTTCGTTTGTGGATTGATTAAAAATTTAAAGAATGAGAAATGGATGTTTTTTTGGGTAAGTTAGAATTTGCGTAAACTCGAGATTAATTTTTTATCTTTTTATTTATTCAATTTCTTTTCTTAAAATTTTTAAATTTTTAAATTTTTTAAAATTAAAGGGGAAAAATAATGTAAAATTATTTTAAATTGAAGTCTTTCTCATTCGCTCTCTCCGCATTGCAGTATTTGTGCATATGCTCAGTTTAACATTTTTCTTGCTTAGATATAGTTTATAATATATATACAAAAAAAACATAAAGAAATAAGAATGTATTTTCAAATTACTACCGTTCCGTCGTCGGTCTTCGTTCGTCGTTTGCCCGTTTCATTTCATTTCGTATTTTTTTCAATTACCCCCGTGTCTAATGATGTCAATTCAAAATTTCCCCATTTGAATTCAGCTCGTTATTTTGTCGGCTGATTTACTCCGGGCTTTCTCTCTTCTCTAAGTGTATGTTCTTATATCGAGGGTTCCACCCCTCATTTTTTTTTTCCTTAAAAATAAATATTTAAAAAAAAAAATTTTTTTGTGATATTTTTTTCCTGTTTTGGTCAATCAATATCTTAGAGAAGTCGAAAATATATTTTTTTTTTGGAGGAGTTTTTTCTTTTCGTCTTTCCAATATAAAGATTCAGGCGAGTGGAAAAAGGTGAATTTGCTTGCTGTCTCCTTTCCGAAAATAAACTTCCATTCTGAGTGCATGCGGCTCATTCTCTTGTGTGAGGAAAGCAATCCATTTTGTGTGGTGATGGGTGAACCATCTCGCACGACCCACGTTTCTGCCCATTAAATGAGTTCACTCGAGAAATGATACCGTTTTTACTCGTAATCAGAGGAATTTTATTTATTTATTTATAGTTTTAATAACTACGATTGGATACAATTTTAGTTTTTAGGGTTAAATTATCAGTTTTAATATTTTAAACAAGTTTTTTTAATTTTGATTTTTTTTTTTTTAAATTGAGGTTTTATTTATTATTATTGGTTTTCTTAAGGTGAGAAAAATAAGGTTTATTGGGATTTAAGTTTTTTTTTTTTTTTTTTTTTTTCTCCATAATTAGAAATTTTTTTTTTTTAGGTATTGATGGATATATAAATTTTTTGGGTAGATTGATAAACGTAGGTAACGTTTAAACAGGTTTTGGTCGGGATAGCTAGTATTGAGAGTCGTTCACGAAAGATAGGGTCAACATCCTTTTCTTGCGCAGACTTGCTTATTTTCCACTGAGCTCTTTGCTCGGAATCGATCGTGCGGCTTATATACGCGGACGAAATTGAATAAAGCTCAGGAGCAGAAAGAAATAAAAGCGAGTGGGTGGGAGGTGGAAGAGGAAAACTTTCAATTTTCTCTTTCTTTTGTGCAGTTTACATTGTCAAATTAATTTGTCGAGAGAGAAAAGTTTAAGCAACAACAACTCAACTCCAATAAAAGTGACGTCATTTTTGAGAAAACAGTTTTTAGGTTTTGTTTTTTAGGGGTTTAAAAAGACGGAATGTAAAAAGTTAAAGATGGACGGTGGTGATTTATGGGGTAAGGTTTAATTTGGTGGAATTTGGAGGTTTTTGAGTTTTTGAGTAGAGGAATAATTTAATTTTTGAATTTTGGTAGAAAAATTCACATTTTTGTGTGTGTAAATTTTTGGTTTTTTTGAATTATTTTTGAAGTTTTAATTTTTTTGGGCGGAAATTTTGAAATTTTTGAATTTTTGAATTTTGTTCGATTAATTACACATTTTTGTGTGTGTAAATTTTCGGATTTTTTTGGATATTGAATTTTGATTTTTTTTGGGTGAAATTTTTGAATTTGTTGCATTTTTGTAATTTTTCAATCTGTTGAATTTTTCGAATTTTTCAAATTCGTTTTCTATTTGCATTTTCGTGTAAGTTGGGTGGATTAAACTTAAGTAGAAAAATAAGAGGGTGGGGGAAGAAAAGAGAAGCTCGATTGGTTGGCAATATCGAATTTTTGCATGGGATTGATCAAGTTGCATTAAGTGGTTCTTTTGTCGATTTTTTCCCATTTTTTCCCTTCAACCTAAACTAAAAATGCTATATAGTTTTAAAAAAAAAAGAGAAGAAACGACACAGAAAAAAAATGTAAAAGGAAAAAACGAGGGGTTGAGGGAGACAGAGAGAGAGAAAGAGTAAAAGACCAAAAAAGAAAAAAAAATCAAATCGCATTACAGAAAAGGTTCGTTGCATAATTCATGCATTTGAGTTTTGCATTTAATTTTCTTTTCATCAATTCTGCCAGAATGATGACTAAGGCCTTTCACAAACAATTTAATATTTTTTATTCTTTATTCGCGTTTTGTAAAAATTTTTCATCTAAAAAAAATTTTTTTTGTTAGAGTTATCGAGACTTTTTAATTAGATTTTTTTTTAAAAATAATATTTCGTAGAAAAGAGGGTTGAATAAATATTTTATCTTTGAGGAAAAAAAAAATTTAGTGATTTATTTTCGTATTTCGGGTTTTTCGTATTAAAATGTGAGATTTATTATTTTGGTGCGTTAGTCGTGATTTGTATTTAGATTTTTAGATTTTTAAATTTTTAAATTTTTGTAAATTTAAATTTAAATTTTTTTTTGGGTGGTTTTTATCGATAAAAAAATTGTGAATTTTTTGGGTGTAGCTTCTGTGTTACTTTGTATCTAAATTGGTTTTGTAACCTGTACTAACCAATATTTATCTCGGGTTAGGTTTAAAGTTAGGTTGTTGTCCAGGTAAAAATCGCCTGCAGGTAAATGGTCTTTCGCATTAGTTAGTTTTTTATTTTTTATGTTTTTCTTTGATTTTTTTCCACTTTTTTGGTTTTTTTCGTGTAATCTAGATTTTTTTTTTTTTTATGGATGTTGATGGAGTTATTACGCTCGTGATGGTTTTTGGGTGGTTGAATTACAAAAATGGTAATGGCAATGTTTGAGAGTCCTTGAAACGAATTTAGGACGAAAGACGAGAGACTGCTTTTCTCGTTGAGAAAAAGTGTCAAAAGTGGTTTTGTATTTGAATTGGCGTTGAAATTTGAAACTCTTCAACCTTCTCGAGAATCTTAAAATTACATTTACAACTTGACCTTTTTATTTTTCCGTCACGACTTTGTGTAAAAAAAAATTTTCCCAACTCATGATTTATTCACTCTAAGTGCTTGTTAAATAATCGCTGTTAGTCCTAATTAAGAATATAATAAAATAGTTTTCGAGGTCAAGTTTTAAGGTGAATCCGATTGGACGACATTAAATCTTCGAATAATCCACGCGTGTCAAAATTTGGTTTATGTTTTATAAAACCAAACCACGCCGACTCTTTTATTTTATTTTACCCGCAATTATCGATTCGATTTGGAGCGTAACGGTTTTCTTTTTTATCGAACTCGAATTCAAACCGAATTAACCCTAACTCTAACCCTAACCCTAACCCTATCGAGACGGTTGGGTTTGGGGTATATATAAAAGTATTATATAGACGAAACCTAACATTATAATACTGTAGGAGAATGAGATTTTTTCTCCCATGATGGATGAATTTTGTGTGCGAGGGTTTTGTTGCGTTTATTACGACCGATTTGAGGAATTTGGTGCCGGGCTCGATCGCGAGTTTGCGGCGGTCAGCTGGAGCGAGTGCGTAAAAATGAGTGTAGATTTGGCGGGTAATGAGCGGTTGTTTGGCGGCTGGAGCCAAGTTCACTCTCGGAGGAGAAATTAGGGCGGTGTTAGGTCGACGTCGAATATCGCAGTATTTTTTCCCCTTTTTTTTTTTTTGGAGTGGGTTTGAGGTTTAAAAAAAAAAATTTTTTTTTTTTTTTAAAAAAGAGTTTTGTTTTATTTTTTGTTTTATTTTTTTTTAGATCGTAAAATGTTTTTGGATCCGTTTTATGTTATCGGGAAATAAAAATGGGAGTTGGATTAAATTTGTGTTGGATTTTTTGTTGTTGTTGATGTTGATGTTGATGTTGGATTGTGGTATTGTGGATTTTATTTTTTATTGTGTTTGGTTGGTTGGAATTGGAAAAATGAGAATAATCAAAAGTAAATGATGGGTTAGTATGCGTTAATGATAATGAGGATTTTTCTTTCCGTAGTGTTTTTAAGCTTAATAACTTCCGAGACGTGGTTGTCTTTAATAAACAAAAGAAAAAGAAAAATGAATAGATCATTTCCTGGCAAAGAGAGTGGGAGGAAGAAAAAATACCTGAATATCAAATTGAACGCTCTGTGATTTCAATCGATTGCCGTGACCTATCTTTTGTGGTGGTCTTTTTATTTTATTTTTATTTTTTCGAATAGTTTTTTTTGTTTTTTTTTCGTCTTCGTTTTTCATTATGTATTATCGATTCAGCAAACAAATTAGTTTTAATTCCAGGAAAAATGAAAACAATTTTAATTTTAGATTGAAAGTTTTTTTTTTTCCCCTCTCCACCGTTTTTCTTCTTTTGTTATTTTGTTTGGTGGATCGCAGAAATTTCAATTTTGAATTAATTTGCCGATTCTCGGAAGGGTAAAAAAAGTAATTTAATTTTTATTTTAGTTTTCGCGTTTTTAAAAAAAAAAAATATTGTAATTATCTTACTGTATGTTGATTTTTATTTTACTTCATATTTTAAATTTTTTTATATATATATATAGGAAAAAAAAAAAAAAGAACAATTTCATTTTTCTCGGCTTTTCTCGAAAATTGTCTCGGGAGAGGTTAGTTTTATTTACACGTTGATAAGAACTTAGACCCTCTTTTACTCGTGTATCGAGCTCGTAACGAAATCATTTAGCTCGGCTAATACTAGACTCCACCTGTAATCACTTTTTATTATCATTATTTTTATTCTCTCTTTCTCCCCTCGTTTTGAGGGTGCGATGAGACATAAAGGGAATAGCGGATCGCAAATTCCTGAAATTTTGACAGCTCGCTTTTTTTCCCTTCTTTTTTCAAGTAGTTATAGCATCAACAGCGGCAACGGGAGCTACGAAGATAGAGCTGCGGAATTACCTTCGCAATCTCAATCTTCTCTCTCCCATTTTTTTTCCTGACTATCCCCCCCATAATTCAATAATTTTTTTATTTTTTTTATTAAATCAAAGTAAAAAAATAAAGAATTTTTTTTTAAAGTAAAAATATTCGAATTGTTATCGGTTAAAATGTTTTTCTACATTTTTACTTTTTATCTCGTTTTTATATTTTTGTTGGTTGAAATGGATTTTATTTAAAAAAAGAAAAAACAACTTTTTAAGGTTATTTTATTTTTTTTAAAGTTTTTTCTTCTTCTTCTTCTTTGCTTGTATTTGGCGCAGTTGATTGCTTTTCGACTATGTCTGCTTTCTCACTCGTCGCTCTTTTAAAATCCAAATTGAATACGCGCCGCCAGCTTCTTTCTCCGCTTTTGTAATAGATTTTCTTACCGTCTACTTTAAATTTCTTTTTTTTCGACGACTTCGTCGTCTACCGTTCTTGTTAAGGAAATTTTTCTTTTCTGCTTAGTTTGGTTAGGTAAATGTAATTGTCGCGTTATCGAAAATTAGTGCGCGTATAATGTCGAAGTTGTTGTTGCAAGGATGTTGTTGTTGTTGTTTTTTGTTGTTGTAGTTGTAGTTTTAAAAAAACATTTTTTTCTTTAGTTCGTTGGTTGTTTTTTTATTTATTTTTTAGGATGTGTTTTATTTTGGTGGAATGTAATTAGTTACGAAGTAAACTGGCGAAGGTTTTCGTACCTGTTCAATTATTTATGACGTAATTATTTTGAAGGTGGCGAGGATGGGTGGGTTGTTTGGATAAAGCCTGTTGTTTATTTGTTTGTATTATTTATTTATTTTTCTTTTTATCGAGGGTGGTACGTTTTTTTTTTTTTTTTTTTTTTTTTAAATTTAATCCTTTTTCGTAAAACTTTTTTAAACTTTTGTAGACTACACTACTTAAATAACAAAAACAAATTAGCGAAATATAAACACAAATCGAGAAAAAAAAAAAAAATTTCAGATTTTTATTTCGTAATTTATATTTTCGCAGGCGTTATGAAAATACGAGCTTTTAGTGGAATGCGTCGAAAAATACGACGTTTATTTTGCGTATTTTCCTTTGTCACTGCCTATTTTCAATCATAACAACAAAAGAGTCGCTGAATGCTTTTCGCGTGCATATTCATGAGGCCATCACACATAATCACCATAATTTGCAGCAGTTATAAAAGGCATTTTGCGCGATGCACGCACGAAAAATGCTTTCGCTCTAACCTAAACCATCCCTCTCTCCACCATCACCACCACCACCACCACCACCACCACCGACGCGAAAACTTTAACTCGAGCAATAAACCAAAATGTCAATTTCGGAAATTGGTTGCTGCAGCTTTGGTGTTATTATAGTGCATCGTCTTTCCTTTTTCGCCCGTCGTTTGAGGTAATTAATCCTTTTCTGACTCGATTCTCTTTCTTTCCGCAACCTCCTCCTCATCTTGCTCTTGTCTATCGTTTCTTCTTTTGCTTGCTTTCTTTTTCTGCGTGAGTTTTAGCGCGGCAATTTGCAGTTAGTGAGCGATTTTCTTTGGTGATTAGAAGCGGAAAAGAAGAGAGTAGTAAAACGAAGTAAACGAAACGATGAAAAAGTGAAGTTAGTAAATAAATGAGTAAATTAGTTAGAATTTAATTTAGATTTTTTGAGGAAATGTTTTTGTAGAAGGAAATTTCTCACCCTCTCTTTTTTTTTTTTGTCAACGTGATTGACGAATTAATTAACCTGTCAGGTAATAATAATAATAATAACAACTTCTAATTTATTATTTTTTTTAATTTTTGGTTATTAAAAAAAATAATAATATTTATTTAGTTGTGATCAGCCGTTGCTAGGCAACCTGCGAAAACAATTTTTTTTTGGTGGTTTTAATTTTAATTTTGTACGTTTTATTTTGGTTTTTTATTTATTACGGTAAAACGTACTTAATTTTGAAAAGGTAATTTTATTTTCCGCGATTTTATGTTGAAGTAACGTGTTTTGTTTTTCTCGTCTTTGAATTTAAATTTTTATTTTTATTTTTATTTCATAATCGTACATTAAAATTAAAATTAAAATTAAAAACAAAATTAATTTGTTTAAATTTTTTTTCTTCCTCGTTATTCATCGGTTACACAGTTCACAATAGCGAGGTCACCCAGTCGAATCGGTTTTGGTTGAGTTGACGACGACGTTGTAATTAGCTTTAACCTTTATATAACGTTGGCTCTTTTCATTTAACTCCGCGTGGGTGTGTCGGATTTGTAATTTAGGGGTCGACGAAGGAACGTTTTCTTAGAAACAAAACCAAATTTTACCATTGTAACGGAACTTCTAATATTTAACATTTTATTAATTTTATATTAAAGCTGCGTTTTATTATTCCTCGTAGTTTAATCGATTACCAAAAAAAAAAAATTTTAAGAGTTTAAATAATGCGGTAATGTATATTCATTTTATATTTGTGTTTTGTAGATAAAAATGTCAAAACACAATTTTTTTTTTTCTTCAGTTTTTAGGTTTTTTTTTTTAGTATTTTTTTTTTTTTTTGGTGTAGTTTTGTAGTTTCTATTTCGTGTTTTAAAATTTTAATCCATAACGTTATTCGTGCTTCGCCGTTTGTCTTGTTTACATTACCGGCCACATGGCAATTATTGGTTTGTTTATTTATGTATACGAATGTTATTTGAGTTTAGAATGTAATAATAGTCGTTGCCCCGGTTACTTTTAGCTGAAGCCCGAATATAAGTGAAGTTGTTTACTATAAAATGGAAAATTATAATAATAATAATAATAATGATAATAATTGCGTTGGTAGTATATACAGTAATAATAAAATAATAGTTATTTTAATAACAAGGTATAATAAAGTACATTTTTGTTGGATGTGAGAAAAATGCAAATTGATTTTTGGTTGGTGGACGTTGGGGAGTAAAATTGAACGTGTGGGTCACGAAGATTAGCCGGTCCTCGGTCTTTTTGCTTCCGTCAGTGGGCGCTCATCCGATTGACAGCCGTTAAAAATAATGCGCCTCTGTCAAAATAAGAGTGAATATTGAATACAAAATGGGGAGAAATCAAAATTGGTTCTGGTCGCTTATCATTTTCACATGCAAAAAGGATTTTTCTTTTTTCATTACTATTTTTCTCCCTTCATCTTTTTGATGGAAGGATGAAGTCAAAGCGAGGGTGGTTGAAAACTTGAAATTGTACAATAGAAGAATTGTCAATTTGCGATGAAGTTTTGTAGTCATCTCTTTTATCTCTTGGCAATTTTAGTGAAAAGATTATTTACGGAAGGGAAAAAAAAAAAAATTTTGTTGTAGAATGTAGTAATAAATTTGTTTGCTGAGGAGAAGGTCAGACGTAAAACGTTTTGCGTCCTTGGGGAGTGGAATTTTTATTTTATTTCATTTTATTTCATTTTTACTTTACAGTAATTTTTTTTCTTCTTTAAATTTTATTTTTTTGTCAGTAGTATAATTTGTGTATTTTATTACCGTCGTTATTATAATTCATTTTTTTTTGTAGTTTTTAGTGTTTCGTGATGCATATTTTTAAATCGTAAAAACGGGAAATCGGATTTTTATTTATGGTTTTTGTTATTGTTATTTTTACAAATAATTTGTTTGCGGGGGTCGGTGTGGTAATAAAAACAACAACAAGGAAAAAAAGAAAAAAAAATGGCTTCGAGTTTCTTGTTAGTCTTTTTTGTGTGTGTTATTTATTTATTTATTTTATACACATTTTTTTTCTTCTTCGTTTTTTATTTTTACTCACTTTTTAAATGGCGTTTTGCCAGGAATAAAGGTTGTTTCGAGTGCACGTTGGGTGTGCTTGCAACAGCAGATTCACATAATAAAAGAAGCTTTTGCTGTTTTGCTGCTTTTTGTTTTTTTTTTGGTGATGGTGGATGTTTTTTATTTTTTATTTTTTATCCTTTTTTTTGTGTGTGTTTTATTTTAACGCTGTTTATGCTGAGAATGACAATATTTAGAAAGATGTTGCGTTTTTAAAGACAGGTACTCGGTTTTGTTTTCAAATTATGCGGGTGGGGGTCGTTTAAGTCGAGCGAATATTTAAACACCAAGTGAGAATGAGAATGAGAATTAGAAAAAAGAGGAAAAATTTTTTTTTTTCGAAATGTTTTGTTCGGTACTTTTTACTTTTTTTGTGTCTCGAGAGAGAGAAATTTTTTTTTTTTGAGGGGGTGCAAGCAACGCATTTGCACTCACTAAGTGATGGTTTGTGTGACAGAGGGATGGAGGTTGAGAGTGTGATTTTTGTGTTGGCACTCGGCCCTTGTAAATAATGCATGATGCGCAACGTCAAATAAAACGATTAAGGATGACACTTGGCGAGTTAGATGACGCCAAACTAGCAAAACGCGCTTGCGTACCTTAATTGTACCTTTAAAAAATTTAATTTTAATTTTTAAAACATCGTCGTACAGTATATCTAAAAATTAAATTTTATTTTAGATTAGTTGGTCTTTTTTATCGAGAGGAGAGGTTAGAAAAAAAATCGGTGGTTTGAGTCCGTGATTTAGTACGAGTCGTGTTTTCTCGTTATGTCCGGTGTAAGTAGCGGAGACGATTTTCTTTTCTTCGAGTCGGAGAGAGAAAAAGAGAGAAAAGAAACCCGCGTTTCAGTTTCTTTACTCTTCCACTACGTTGACCTCCTCCCTCTCTCTCTCCGGTACAAAGAGGGGGCCCTGGTGGGCTTTAAGTTGACAGGTATTCAGTGGTGAAGAAGGAGAGCCACAAGATCAACACAAGAGTGGAATGTGTGTGTCCATTCTTGACCACTGGGTTCGATGATGAGACGCGTGAGGGTGGGGGACTAGAAAAAAAAAATTCCCCCAACCCCCTACTACAAACCCCTCTTGTCCTCTTCATCCTCGGTCCTTGTTTGCTATAGAAACGTATCCCTCTGCTGCTACTCTTTTTAATGACCATTGAGAAGCTTTTTTCCCTCCTATTTATTCTTATTGGAGAAGAAAAGAACATATTTGTCTGTACACGTATAAATCTCTAAATTGCTATTTTTGAATTTTGGATTTTTGGATTTTTGGATTTTGGATTTTAGAAGAAAAGAAAATATTTGTCTATACACGTATAAAATAAATCTCTAAATTTCTATTTTTGAATTTTTGAATTTTGAATTTTGGATTTTTGGATTTTTGGATTTTTGGATTTTTGGATTTTTGGATTTTTGGATTTTTGGATTTTTGGATTTTTGAATTTTGGATTTTTGGATTTTTGGATTTTTGGATTTTTGGATTTTTGAATTTTTGAATTTTGGGATTTGGGATTTTGGATTTTTGGATTTTTGGATTTTTGGATTTTTGGATTTTTGAATTTTTGAATTTTGGGATTTTGGATTTTGGATTTTGGATTTTTGGATTTTTGGATTTTTGGATTTTTGGATTTTAGAAGAAAAGAAAATATTTGTCTATACACGTATAAAATAAATCTCTAAATTTCTATTTTTGAATTTTGGATTTTTGAATTTTGGATTTTTGGATTTTTGGGTTTTTGAATTTTTGGATTTTTGGATTTTTGGATTTTGGATTTTGGATTTTTGGATCTTAGAAGAAAAGAAAATATTTGTCTATACAAGGATAAAATAAATCTCTAAATTTCTATTTTTGAATTTTTGAATTTTGGACTTTTGGATTTTTGGATTTTTTGAATTTTTTGACTTTTTGGATTTTTTGAATTTTTTGAATTTTTGGATTTTTGGATTTTTGGGTTTTTGAATTTTTGAATTTTTGAATTTTTGAATTTTGGGATTTTGGATTTTTCAAATTGGTGAACTTCAAGTTATATTATTTTTTAGTTATTTTTTTTTTGTTTTTTGGTTGAGGTAATTATTTCCGTTAAATTACAATTTTATTTATTTTGATAGGTATTTTTTCCTCGTTTCCTGCTTTCCTTTTTCCTCCTACCATCAGTCTAAAGTACGTTTAATGTTCGTCTGTCTTTTTTCCTTCTTCTGCATTCCATCTTGGGTGAATTGTGTTTGAGGATAAAGTTATCATATTCTGTAAAGTGGGATTTATTTATTTACTTTCACTTTCTCTCCACTTTTTTCTTCTACTTAAATTTAAACATAGAAGAAAAAATAATAAATAAACAGGAAAAAAAAAAACAAAAAAAAAACTTGAAGGTTATTTTTATTTAATTTATTTTTTTCTTCCCTATTTTTTAACCTTTTTTTTTCATCCCCACTCACACCTCCGTAAAATAAATTGTATTTTCTTTTCAAATTCTTTTTTCAATATACTTTTCCTTTTTCCTTTCTTTCTTTGTCCGATGTCGTTTTCGTGAAGCGAACTGACGGTTAATGGCTTTTTAAATCACCGCACATTTACCCACTTTATGAGCTATTGAAACGTTGCATGTGACTGATCTTATTATATTTTCAACTCTTTTCCTAGATTATAGAAGAAAAATTTCTTTCTTTTATAAGTTACATTATAACGGCGTGTATTGGAGCTTATCAGATTTATTATTTTTACCACGTTTTATTTTATGACAAATTTATAAAAAATTTTCGGGGGGTATTAAAAATGTTGTAATTTGAAGGAGTTATTTTAAGATTTTTGTATTGGTTTTTAGTTTTAGGTTTTTCTCTCCCCTAGGAGGGGGTTGGGATGTTCTACGCTGTTTAAAACCCCTCCCGCCGCTTAATCTCTGGAAGATGGATGATGGTAGGAGTGAGTATTGGATTTTATTGCAGTTTTAATTTATTTATTGCAGTGCGAGAGACAAATGTTTTATAGATAGAGAGGGAAGGATTATTTGAAAAGTGGAAAGTTGGGGGGTGCGATGGAAATAGAGGGAAAGATGGAGGCTTAGCGTGAATCACGAGTCGTTTATTGTGAATAGGAATTAATGGGAGATGTCATTTTTAACGACCAAATGAGGGGAAAAGGTAATTTTTTATTTTTATTTTTATTTTTATTTTTTTTATTTTGGGGGTTTTTTTAATTTTAATTTTAAACCGGGAAATTGCTCGAGAGCTGTTTGAAAAGGGGTTTGTGTATCGATTGCGTTCGCAATCAACGGGGTTGTGTTTGTGCTTTGGGTTTGTGTAAACTACTTTTCTATTTTATTACGATTATTATTCTCGCGCGCTTTCTCGTTTCACCTCATTTGCAACCAACGGCGGAGGTTAAAAGAGGTTTTAATTTACGAATTGATTAGTTTACACGCCTCTGTGTTTGTAATTGGCCGTTAACGTTTTTTAATTTTAAACTCAAATTTTCAAAATTTTAATTTTGATTTTTTTTTTGTTGATTTATTTATTTATTTACGTCGGCGCGTTTTTGTTTTTGGCTGGTGTAATGGATTCCTTTCCATATCCTTTCTGCCATGCTGGAGTAATGTAGCTAGTCTGCTTCAATCAATACAATTCCTTTTCGTTCGTGTTTGTATTGTTAGTGCGAGAGATGTTTGCCATGATTGATGGCGAGTCGTTTTTCCACGGGGTCTGAGAATAAAGAACATACCCTCGTTATAGTAACCGGATGTCGACACGTTGACGATGTAAATTCTTGGTTTTAATTATTGCGGGTTTATTAGTGATTTTTTTTTAAGCGGGGAGAGAAAAATGTTTGACGAGTGGATTTTGAGATTTATTGATTTTTAGTTTTTTTTAGTTTTTTTTTTTGAGGGAATTTAATAACGGGGGAAAAAAGAAAATTTGGTTTTCTTAACATGCCAACACATTTTGCTGACCTATCCGCGCGAAGAGGTGATGTTGTTGCTAGGTAACTGAGGTCAAGTGATGGAGGCTGTTTGCCTTGATCTGCTTAACATTGAAAAATAAGCGTTGAAAGCGAAAGAGGCGAAAAAGAAAAAGGAAAAAAAAAAATTGAATAGGGGGGTGGGAGGGAAAAATGAAAAATGAAATTTATTTTTATGGTATTTTATGGTAAAATCGGCTTTTAAGATTTTTTTTTCTTTTTTGCGTTTCTTGTTTTCGCTTTCTTTATTCCTTTCATCGTTTTTTATTATTATTACTTTTTTTTCTTCTTTTTTTTTTTTTGGGAAGAATAAAATGGCGGTGATGTTGTTTAAGATGTTGTTTTCTTAATTGGCTACTTTTCTTAATCGCTAATGAATTTGTTTAAGAGTTCGCGGGGGAGGTTTTGGTTTTCTTCAGATTTTTATTTCACGCGTTTAAAATACTAAAATTAAGTTACGGCTACGTGTTATTTTTTTTTTTTATCCTCCTCACGTAAAAACTTCTTTCTTGTAATTTACCAGAAAAGAGAGAAAGAAAAAAAAAATTAAAGAGCCTATTACGATCGGAGATTAAGTTCCCGAACGCTTTCTTTTTTCGTCGACTAACCGTTTGGCGGTTTGAGCATCGGAACAGCATCCGACGCGGCGCGATACTCTCGATATCCCGCGCAGTTCGCGGCTCCCATCGCGTTTAGCCTCGATCTCAGTTCGTGTTTTCTGCCGCCTTTCCCCCGGGCTATTAGGCGGCGTGGACTCGTCCGGAGCTAGGAAACGCCACCCAATCAGCTTTTTTGTTGGTTGCCGCAACGGGGTGGCGAATCACAGGTGGAACAGCCTCGGAGCAATTGGCGAACAATAACCGCGAGGTCTCTCTGTGTGTCGTCACTGGAATGCACACATGTGTCTGACGCGCTAGCGAGCACAAGCATCGGGCAAACTCTCGCGGAACCCAGGAGCAGCGAAGCGTCTTTGCCGGCAAAACTTGATTCCCCCACTTCGGTGTGCGGCGCGAGTGTGTTTTTCCGAGTCTCTCGCGTTCAGGACTAAACATTATTTAATCTTCGTGTGCGCAGAATTTTTTTTAATTTTACGTTTTTGATTATTTTTTCGGGATTGAATTGAAATAATTTTTTTTTTAAATTATTATTATTATTGTTTTTTGGTTGATTTTTTTGAATTGATTTTGATTTGGTTTTTACCTGTACGCTGGATGGATGATCTTTGAGTGTTTGTTTGGTGCTGTGGTTTATTTATTTGAATAATCCTCCTTTGGTGGCCATGCTGGACAGTTTCGTCCGCGGTTTTGGCGAGTTATTTTGATAAAAAGAGCCATGGATTCTGCTGGCTATTGTACCGCACCTGGGACAGATGTAGAAATGAATAGGATGTTCGACCAATATTTGTTTAAGGTAAGAGAAAAATGGATTTTTATTGTTTTATCAATTTTTCTGATTTTTTGATTTTTGAGAAGTTTGTAATTAGTATTTGATGTTGATTAAGGTTGAGTAATTAGGTGCGTGGTTTGGTTTTTTTTTTTTTTTTGTTTTTTTTTTTGTTTTTTTTTTTGTTTTTTTTTGGTTGTAATTTAGATGGAAAATTTACGTAGTCGTGGAACCTGTTGAATTTTTATGCAGATTTGATTTGTTTTTAAAATTAGTTTACGTGTGCGGTCGTATCGAATTGTTTTGCAATATTTTTCAGTTTTTTTGTGAATTTGTGAGAAAAACGGATGAAAAATCTTAAATGCGATTTACGATTTTTTTTCTGTATAAGTTTTTAATTTTTAGTATTAATTCGTAATTCTTCGCACGTTTCTCTCTTCCCCGTTTTATTCGCGACGGGAGCTTCGGTTTCCCGCTTTCGTCCCGCGGAGGATCGCGGCTGCCGATAGAATTTTCCCCCCATCCGTTTGGTGCGGCACTGCTCCGCGAACGCGGGCCCCCCTCCTGAATCCACGGCGATGGGAATTTATTTTTGCCGTACTCTATTTTTCACATTTTGCCGTCACCGGCACTTAAAAAATTAATCACTCAATTAAAGAATTCATTGCGAGAAATTTTTCTATTTTAATCGGAAACACGTGGTTTTGACTTTATGAAAAATTTTTGTGTTTTTGTATTTATTTTTTTTGGGAGGGAATTGAGGAGTGATGAGGTTACGAGGGAAGGGAACCACGGCAGCTGCTGCGATGCCCTTCGGAGGTCATCGGACAACAGGTGGTCAAAGTGACTCTTAAATTACGTGGAAAGTGACACAAAACGTTGCGTGGTGGGAAATTTGGGGTGTTTTATTTTTATTATTTTTGTTACGTTTTATCGTGATGAGGAGGCACGAAAATTTAGCTCGCTCGATGTTTCGACCGCAAACGAAATTGGCGACCACTCGTTTGGCCGGCGCGATGATGAGCCCCTTTCGCCGCGAAAGGGGCCGCGACTCGGTAGTTATCTATATACCCGACTGGATTTGGCTCTAACCGCCCTCAAGACGTGCAGTTGACTCGGCGGGCGTTGCGGGATTCGCGGCGGGAATTCCGTTTATCGCGGTTTTCTCTCCTCACTCTCTTTCTCTCAATTTTTCCCGGTCTGTTCGTCTTTTGTACGCCGAGCTCGAAAAGTGCGGGAAATTTTTTCGCCGTCGTCGTGTTTTCATGTTCTGACGAAAAGAAAAGGGTTAAATGATTAAGTGTGTGTTATGTTTGTGGTGGGAATTGTATCCGTCTCATTCGGTTGAGTTGACTCGCGATATTGAGCTGTTTTTCCCGCTCAGAGGAGATGATTGCGCTACTAATTGGCGCACGGGGACGCGCGCCACGCGCACCGCAGCAGCAACTAGTGAAGCAGCAGTCTAACGTTTAGTTTCTCCCCGTCGGTTGTGTGTAGTAATTAAATGGACTAGTGTGTGTTGTGCGTGTCGCCAGTTAAGGGTCAACCGAGAGAACTGTATAGTAGTGTCAGTGAGACTCGCGCACCCACTCAATTATAGTCAATCGTGACGGACAAATGCGGCGTGGCTTTTACAAATCGTTTTAGCCAACATTGGATTGAGTTTTTTAAACGAGGTGCGGGATCTGGTGGCGATTTTGAGAAGTATTATTAAATATAATTTTGAAGAAGAAGAAAAAAAAAATTTTTTTTTTTTTGGGGGGGGTTTTGAAGGATTAATATCTTTTTATTCTTCCATCGCAATACAAACAATAGTCGATGTCGAAAGGTAGTGCAGGTGAAAAGAGCACCTGGTGTTGAGCAGATGGTGGCCTTGCTTCTTATCGCGACCAGTTTTCCACGAGAGCGCGGAAAATTGTCGTCTGTGTTTGTCTTTTATAAGGAAAGCTTGTTTGTTTTTTTTTGTGGAAATTTTTTTTTTTTTAATCGAGTGTGGTGCAAAAAATTTTTTATTACCTTTTTATTACTTTTCCTTATTTTTCAAAAAATAATATGTGTTTTATATAAAAATAGATTTTTGAGTGTTTGGGTAGAAAAATATTTTTAATTTAATTTTTCAGTCTCGGGTTTTATATTTTTAACGTCGTCGCGTCGGAGCGATGTAAATTGCGGTTGAAAACGTGGAATGTTATTTCCGAGCTGGTCAATGTCGTCTTGCTTGCCGTTTACCCTTAGGAGAATTTGTTCGCTCTACAGTACTGAAAATTACAGTCGTATTACAGCGGTAGTAACGTTTGCGGGGAATTTAGACGAAATTATGCGGAAAGTGAATATTTTAGTATAATAAAAGTAGAAATAAAAATAAAAATAAAAATAATAATAATATAAAGTAGGAAAAGTGGCGCTTTTAAAGCCCCGCTTTTATTTTTAAAACGCAGGTGAGAATGACCTTTGGTGCACCTGTTACGGGGATGTTGTAATAGGGAGGGAGTGAAAGGTAGGGTATTTAAGTTTATCCCTCTCTAGTTTTTAGTGTGGGGTAGCGTGAATTGTGCGCGTGGGAGATTGGGGGGTTAATCAAGTTGCGCGTCGACTTTATTTGCGTGATTCATTGCGTTAGTCGTTATTTTATTTTGTAATTAAGAATTATCTAACGTTGGAATTAATTTGTGGAAGAAGTTAATTAGTTTTACTTTAAAAGAGGGATTTTTTTTTTTTTACTTTTTTAGGGTTCTTTTCTTGTTTAATCTTTATATATGTGTATGTGTGACTAGTTCTTTCTTCCTCGTTTCTTTCTCTCTCGTGACTTTTATTTTATTGAACCTGTTAATGAGTTTTTTTCTACTTAAAAGTGGTTTTTTTTTTTTTACGTGGAAAAGGATTTCATTTGGTATTCTGAATTTAAATTGAAAAAGAAAAAAGGTATTTTACGTCTTTTAATGGATTTTCTATTTTTTTTTTCTTTTTTGGGGGGTCTCGTGTTTTGTTGCGAGAGTTTTTCGAGGTGATAAAAGAGCGTGGTTTAAAAAATGCTTTAGTGATGAAAGAATGAAGATTAAGGATTATTATGTATTTTTCTTGTTGTTATCAATTACATCTTTTTATTTTATTAGAGTTATTTTTTTATTTAGTTCAGTTGTGTTTATTTTGTAACGATTTTCGGTCAGTCGTTACCTGTAATGGAGATTAGCACCGCTTTACGTCCAATTTACGAGGAGAATAAATTCGTTGTAGCACTGGTCGTAGTTGGGTTTTCGTGTTCTTATCAATCACACAAATCGACGTGTGCGTGTGGGCGTTTGGTGTTGTTCATTGTGTTCAAAACCTTGTTGTGGGTTTGATAAAAATCCTTAACTCCACTCCCTTTTTTCTTTTTCTGGGTTTATTACTCAAGATCACTGTCTTAATTTTATATATATATATATATATATATATATACTGTAGTAGATTTTTATTTAGAATTTAATACTAAAAGTGAACACCCTCAAGTTGATGTTTTCAAACACAGCTGCGATTTTTCCGTTTTTTTCTCCCCCTCTTTTAATTGAAAATTAAATTGTAGTTGAACGTCTGGTTTCGTAATTGTGGTTTTAAACTGAGTAATGAACTATTGTAACTGTATATTTATTGGGAGGCTTTTTATTTACTTATTTAATATAAATCGTAACTTTTTTTTGTTGTCACGTAATTTGCAACAGATGTTGTTATTTATTTTTCAGCTTCAATTAAGGATTAAGGGATATCTACTCATCTTCTTTTTCTAGATGGTGTTTTTGGATATGCGTGACTCCTACGTTTCCTGTTTTGCTTTACGTTAAAAAGGAAATTGAAAAAAGGTGTTTTTTTTTTAAGTGGGGGTTGGGGGGAATTTTTGTACCCTTTTAATTTGTGAGTAAATTTTAAGTATTTTTTTGGTGTTTTTAATTCGAGGGATTTTTAATCGGCTTTGACGCTTAGTAATTTTCGATCGATATTCAATCTTTCCTCGAACGTGTTTTTCTTGAACGTAATTTATTTTTAGTCGATGTATTTTTTTTTTTATTGTTTTTAACGTTACGCCTTTAGTTTAAAAAATAATTACGATGTTGATGATGATTTATTTTTAGCTCCGTTGCGAGTGTGTTAATTTAATGGATGTTTACGAAATTAACTCGCCATCTGCTGAATGAAATTGGTAATAATAATGGCTGTGGAAAAAAACATATTTTTGTCGGTTTTTATTTTTTTAAAGGTGAAGAGAAAAAGAGAAAAAAAATAAAAAATGGGCGTCACAGTTGAAGGATTTGAAAATATGTGGTGAAATTTAGTTTGTGGCAAGGCTGTTGACTTTTGTTATATCGTTTTGTGATCTTAATTTACTGTAATAAGGGTGCAGGTTTTTTTGTTTTTTTTTGGTGGGCGAAAAGGTAAATTGGAGGTATTAAAAATTTTCTCTCTTTTGTTTGGATTAAGGTTATTCCAACGTTTTAGTTCGCGATAACGAAAGGGAAAATGTTGGGAATTGAGTTTTAAGCTGGATTTTAAAATTGAAATTGAAATTTTTATTTTTTAAAGGGTTGAAAAGAAAGGGAAAAAAAAATGTTGCTTGTTTTTGAAGGCAGCTGAGAACGTTATTGATTTGCGCGGTTTTGTTTTCCCTTTATGAAGCAATTAACGTGCTTTACGCGACTTGATTTATAAATTGAGCGCGCGTTGTGTGCACGTAGCTCGTGATTTAGTGAAGAGAAAATTGGGGAAAAAAGAGGGAAAGAAAAAGGAAAAAAAGGGTGGAAAAAGAATTTAGCCAATGTACTAATACTGCAAACGCAGCAGCTGCGCAATTGATTTTTCTTCTCCGTCGGAATTTATTTCGCGCAATAATTACGTCACCGCGTAAAATGACGGGCGTCGCGCAAATCGAATCTCATCTGTAACTCGCTTCGTTTGAGTTCCCATGGCCTTGAAGGCACCGATGACCCCTTTCATTGTCCGCGGGGTCAGGTATGGCATGTGGCTCCCGGCAATAGCAGGTCCACATTCTTTGCGAGGTACCTGGAGTTTGGAAAAGAACAACCGCGAAAGGGTTGCGCTCTTTTCCCGCGTTCAAAGGTGAAGACCCCGTCGCCCTTTCTACACTAAGCTCGGTGTGGGAAAAACACGAGCAGGTGCGAAATTAGCTCTTTCTTGATCCAGTGGGGTTAAAACGAGAAATTTGAGTTTTGAAAGTGGGAAAAAATTAAAAATGTTGCGTCGAGATGACGTTTTTGAAAATGACGCCGCGGTTTTGCGTGGGCGCGCGAGTTGAGCGCGGCGTTCGGTAGCCGAGTGACCTTTCCGGCGGGTGTCGCGTGTTGAGTAATTGGAGTCTAGCAGTGAAGGAAGGTTGAGGTCAGTAGTGTCGGTTGTTGTTGTTGTTGTTGTTGTGTACAGTTATACAGTGAGCAGTTTTGAGTATACGCGGGGTCGCGCGGTTTGACGCTTGCGAAAGGAAACGCGCGATAGTGGACAAAGACGTAATTTGTCACGGGAATGAAAAATAATGAAAATTTGTGGTACTAAGTTTATATATTTAAATACTAAAATATTAAAATATTAATTTATTTATTAATTACAATTTTTTTTCATTCTTCAACGCTGAGCTGATTTTAGATTAGATCGTGACCTAAATCTAAAATTTTTTCGGTCGAGCGAGTTTGAATTTTATTTTACATTTTTTTTTTAATCCTACTATAGTAAATGAGTTTTGTAAAATTGAAACTTGTTCATTGTATACTGTACAATATTCCCCTCCCCTTATTTTTTTATTTTTTATTTCTATCCACTTGACCGAGAGAAGATTGATGAATTTGATGTAATGAAATGAACGATTCTTCTCTCTTCTATTCTCTTCTTTCTCCCCTCCTCTCTCTCCCTCTCTTGTTTGTTCGAATGGTGAGTCACATCATCATAATACCATCGACGTGATGGAGATGATGCTGCTAAACAGAATTCTAATCTATAATCCCGAGCGGATTTGGAGCGATAAAGATTCATTAGAGTGGGTGATGTGTCATCTGATGAGATACTCGACGTGGCTTTGTTTCGGGGTGTTGCGTTTGCTCTATTAATAGATTACTGTATTACACACTCGGTTTGTAGTATTATACGGAGTAATCGAGTAATTTTGATTTTTTAGAATTTTTTTGTAATGTTTTATTTGTGTGTATTTTTTGTAGTGGGAATGAAATGGATTGAGATAGATAAAAAATAGGGTGGGTTGGTGGTGTCGTGAAAACATTAAATGGATTTGTCTTCTCCGTTTGATGGCTTCATCAATCTGGGTAACAGCTTTTTACAGTGTCGAGACATTCTATTGGTCAATGACTGACCACCCGCTGTGAGATTCAAAGAGAACTCGAGCTCTTTCGTTCTCTTAGTGCGTTGTCGGTGTCTTTTTTGCGCCCTCTCGGAGTGCCATTAGACAGGTGGAGTAAACGAGAAAAATAAGAAGTGGGGGAAGGAGGAAAAAAAGGTGTTTTTATATATATATTTTCTTTTTGTGGTCGGTGTTTAAGAGACGGTAATGTTCGACAAATTGTTTGTGTAGTGACAACGACGACAGGTTAGATGAAAATATATTGGACGTATTTTTGGGGTTCGAGGGTAGTGGAAATTTTGTTAAATATTATCGAATTTTTATTTTTTATTATTATTTTAACTTTTTTCGTTGATCGATAGTTGTTATTTTTTTCTCTATGGTTAAATTGAATTTATGTTGGAAAATTGAGTTTTGGAGATAGTTTCTGTTGGCGGGCACAAAAGATGAATTTCAAGTTGTCAATTTCAAACACAATTTTTTTTATTTTCTTCCCCCCTCATCCATCTACCCTAATTTTTTTTTTAGTGTGTATACACTCGGCGTTTTATAATAATATAACGAAATCGAGGGTACGAAAAAATGACGCGAGTTGACGTAGGTCATTTGTTATCTAGTCAAGACGATCTTCTCATCCATCGTACCCCTCCACCTCTTGTCACTCAGTATCAGCCATTCATCCATCACACCGTGCGTGCATTTGAATAGGAAAAATCCTTTTTCAACCCCCTCAACATCCCCCTTACCCTTCTTCTTTCTTTTCTCTCGTCTGTTTTCATTTTGTCTCGGCGCACTACAACTCACTCCTTCCTCTCTTTCCAATCTTGTTTGTCATCTCTTTGCCTCACTTCTTTCTCTCTTACTCTCTTTACTGATAAAAAGATGAAACTGAAACGTAAAGTGCAGTTCTTGTCATGTTTTTCTTATTAGCCGAGCGAGTTTTCTCTCTCGACGATTTATCACCGAAAATCTCATTTTTCTTTTATACGTAGATGTATTTTTTTTTAAAAAAATGGAAAAAAGGAAAGAAAAATTTAGATTTTATTTTATTTTATTTGTTTTTCAGTCTTTTGTTTATCCGTTCGTGGACGTTGACGAAAAAGGTCGTTGGCGTTTTGTGTTCAGTTCCACTAGGTTAACGTAGATTGCCTCGAGTGACGTTGACTTAATACGCGTGTGTTTGTATGTTGGGGAGTTTGGTGGGAGGGTAAGTAAACGTGGTATTGGTCAGTGAGTTTATGTTGACTTTGCGGTGGTGGTGGACGAGGAAGTTGGTTTTATTTTAACTCGATGTGTTTTGGTAAACAAGGTTTCGAAATCAATTTTTGTGATTAAATTTTTGTTGTTGTTTGGTTGTGATTATAAATAAATTTATAGTCAACCTAGTTTTTACCGACTATAAAGAACTTTTTTTGAAAGGAGTTTAAGGAGTATGTACGTAGATGAGTTTGCAATTTACGCTTTCTTTTTATAGCGTGTGAAAAATGATGAACTTTAACGTTGTGCGTGTATCTCTTTGCCTCCTTTTATTGACTCTGATGGTGCAATATTTTCTTTCCCCTCTCCCTGATCAATGATCTTGGCGTCGGGTCATTAATATCATTTTCCTCTCCCCTTCTTTCTCGAGAATTGAGGTCACGATTTTTGACGGTGGAATATAATGATAATAAAAAATTGAAGTAAAAATTATTATTTTTATTGAACATGAAATATGAAATATTTGTGATTTGCGTCGAGTTGCGGGATTTTTGGTCTTTGTGAGGTGAAAAAAAATATCGAATGGTAGTATTGGGTTACATTGTGTTCGGATTAGTTTTCTTCTTCTTTTTGAACAATTTTTTTTTTTTTGGTGAGGTCGTTTGTGATCTTTTAAGATTGAATCGACGCGGTATGAAGAAGTGACGCCGTGTCGATAGTTGCTACGGGAACAGTCGTTTTAACGTGGCCTTTTTCTTCAATCTGTCCCGAGGTCCACGTGAGGAAACATTGAGTCGACGATCGAAACTAGAGTGGACCAACTTTTTTTTTTTTTTTTTTTTATCCCTTCTCCATTTTTTTTTTTAGAGGTACGATTTTCTTTTATTCTCGTCGCTACATCTCAGTTTGTAAGTGGTCGTGAAGTTTTTTTTTATATATTTTTTTTTCGAGTTAGTAGGTGGGGGGAGGGGAAGGGGGATGTTGGCGCAGAGCCAATCAGCTTTTGCTCTTTGCCGAAAAGAAAATCGGTTTGGGAGGTCCGTGACCTTGTCCGCCCCCGTATGTGTCTCCGCTTGAGGAAACCCAAGGGTGTTCTCTCGCGAGAACAAGACCTGGTCACCGAGATCAGGAGCGAAATTGATGATGTCATTTGTAGAGAGCCCTTTCACCTCTTTTGGCACGAAAATATCGACAGGTGACATCTTTGTCCAATCACTTCGTTTTTTTTTTTTTTATTTATTTTTGTAGGATTTTTATCTTTTATTTTTTTTGTGTGTGTGTGTGTTAAGAAAGGAAAATTGAAAAATTGAATATTTAGTTTTGTGATGAGGGAGAAAAATGAAGGTGATTATTTTTGAAGTATATAGAGAAAAAAAATTGTTTTGCTGGGAGCATTCATCGCAATGAAAATAAGGCCTACCTCATTTCCTGTTGGTGGCTCCCTTTCTTTTGTCAACGTTAATCCGCTCTTATGAATAAATCGCAAATTCAATCAATTCAGCGAGAGAATGATGTCATCGAGTGAAGGGAGAGATTTTGATTGGACGGGAGAAAAAAAAAATAATGTTGGAAATAATAAATTTTACAAAAATAAATACATAATTATAATTTTTAAACAAAAATTTTTAAATCGAGTAATCCGAGAAGTGTTTGGAAAAAGGTGCAAAATGGCTGACGCGCGCGCGCACTTAGAATGAGAAGCGAGAGTGAGAGAGGAAAAAGCGATGTTAATAAAGCAATTTTTCGTCTCCCTTTTTCCTTTTTGTCCTTGTTCAATGGGGGTGGAGTGATTGAATGAGGAGGAGGGGTCATGCCCCACTAATCTTGCGTGTTGTCTCTCTGAATGAGTGCGTAGGACGGGGAGAGTGGGGGTTGTGTTTTGGTGATTCACTCTGCGCGCGCGTGTGTGTGTGAGGGGAAATTTAGAAAAATTTAGAAAAATTGTCTTTACCGCTAGCTTTTCAATGCGCACGTGGACAAATTGATAGCGTTGATTGACTGGATGTTGGAGGAGGGGTGCGTTTTAATCAAAACCTTTTAATGGAAGCTTTGGGTTGAGTATTAGTGCAACAAATCAATCAATTTTTTTTTTTTTTTTGGAAAAAAGGTTGATATAAGGTTTGTTGGGTTATGCGCACTTAATTAGCGAACAATTTTTCATCAAAGAAGGGTTGACGTTGAAAGTTAATTTATTTTGAGTTTTTTTTTTTTTTTTAGGGGGTTTTGTGATGTTAGGTTATTAAAAGGGATTATTTATTTAAAAAAAGAAATTAGAGTCGATTTTTTTTTTTAATTTTTGGTAATTTTCACTCGTGGAATATTTTTTTTTGTTTTTTGGTAGTTTAAAGCTTGTTTTTAAATTTTATACATTTTTGGACGTGAGGTTTTTATACGAAGACATTTTTATGCGCGCGGCCATCTTTAATAGACACACGTTTTCTTAGCAGTGTAACCATTAAGGTTTCTCCCCACGATGCAATTTTGTATGTAGGAATGATGGCGGGCCCCGTTGTTTGATGGCAGACCAGATGGCAATAAGGGGGAGAAGGGCGGCGAGTTTGTCTACCGTTCTCATGCCCTGTCGCCGGTTTAATGGTGAAATGTAGTTTTTACAACAAATTTATTGCTTTTGATGTTAACTTTACATTTTCTTATCTTTTTTTTTTTTTTTTTTTTCTTCGTCGTTTTCTTTTACGAGGTTTTTTCGTCTTTTTCGGCTGTCGTCGGTTTGATTGAAATTTCGTTTTAAGGGGCGAGGTTGTTTGTTATTAAGGGAAATTTTAGTTATAAAGTTACCGAACATGTGTTGATGAATGTTGTAAGTATATTTTAATCGATATGGTTTTATGCGTAACACGTGCGGTGTATTTTTTGATATATTAGTGTAGTATTAGTTGAGTAAAGCTTGTTTTGTTGCTTTTGTGCGGAGTAATTTATTGTTATTATTTGGCGATTAATTTTCGAGGCTGGGGAAAAGAAAGTAGAGCAGATTTAATTTTTGCTACCGTGAAATGAAATATGTGTCGGGTTTTATTTATTTGCTAATTTTTTTTTTTTAAAGAAATGGTTTAACGAGATTTGAAAACGGCAACAGCTGCACGCGATACTTCGTTTTACTTTGGCGGTCACCGAAGGGTTAATGGGCTCCGTCTGTTGTATTACCCGGTTTTCGAATCTCAACCTACCCCCCTCATTACCAATTTGGTTTGCCCCTATTTCATCCCCCCCTCTTTGCAATCACCTCACCTCACCTGTCCAGTCCACGTGTCTGTTTTAAATTTTACTTAATTGCGGGGTTTTGTCATTTTGAGGAACTAAACATTCTAAAAATAGAAAAATATTGATTTTTATACGGTAATAGTTAATTTTTTTTAATTTTTTTTTTTTTAACGATGAATTATTTTTCAAAACATTAATTAAATAACCGTCAAAAAATTACCCACTCGTAAAACTCGGGATAAAAATTGATTGACGTATCTAACACGCAATTTTTTCCTTCACGCCGTTGTTGTTATTTTTTTCCCGGGCTGTTTTTTCTTCCCCAAGTCTCGCTCTAAACTCGAGGACGGTACTCGAACGGAGACAGCGGAAGGTCAGTCCGGAAACAAGGCCAAGGGCAAGGATGTCCCTCGTATCTCTCGACAGACCCCCTAAGGACGGTCGCTGTGAATCGAGTGCAATTAGGAAAGAGGAGACGCGCGTGCAATGATTTTTTTTTTTTTTTTTTTTTCGTCGGTGTTCTCCAGTTTTCCTCTTTGAAAAAAAAAAAGAGGATTTGTGTTGTTTATTGGTTTGTTCCTTTTCCGATTGCGGTTACGTGTTTTCCCGTCGATTTTAATTTGCAATCTATTTTGGTGGTTGTTGTTTTGGTTTGGGGAAAATTGGATTGGCGTTCGCGTGTCTCCGTGGGAGGGAAAGGCGAATGTTTAATTAACAAAATTTATTCACGGTTTATTTTATTTTTGGAAAAAAAAAAATTTAAATTTTAGAGGTTTTAATTTGTTTTTATGTTTGTAGGGTGGAGTTTTGATGTTAAACGAGGTTTGACGACGTTTTTAAGGAGAGGGTGTGGAAGTTGCACTCCCCTTTTCTTTTCTGTTTGGGGTGATCAATGCCGAGTTGTAAAGGGTGCCCGGGGTCAGATTTGTATAGAAATGGTAATTTATTTTGTGTTTATGTTTTCGTCTTTCTTCTTCTCTTTCCATCAAATTCACACAATGGGGCGAGTAACGAGAAGGAGAGTAATTCACATTTTTGACTCTCGTTCACTCCTCCCACATCTGTTGGTTAATTTCGAAGTGAAAAGGGGGAGGGTTGGTTTTTTGAAATAGAATTCACTCGTTAATTGATCCCTCGAGGGTTCCTTCAATTTTTTTTTCTTTTTATAATAGTGTGGAGATATATTCTGGTAATTTTTCTAGTTGCACCTTTAAAAACCGCCCACCTTTCGCGATCGTTGATTGGCGGGTGTTGCTGGTAGTGGTGGAACTGGTATTTTATGATATAATAGACTGAAATATCAACCTGATTTCTTTTTAAATATTTTTTTACATTTTTAAATTTTTTGAGTTGAGGTTGATCGGTCAGGTAGCAAATGGGCCACAGGTAACCTCCAGGAATAGACGCGCGTCAGGGAGAAAAATAAGAAGATTTTTATTTTATTTATTATTATTTTTATTTTTTTAAATATATATATTTTTTTATATATTTTTTTTGTGGTGAGTACTCGAGGTACGGGGCACCTAGTTTTCGATCGAATTGACCAAGCGTTGCTAATGTGGATGAGATGAATAAGCGTGGATTTTGCGGTGTGGTGATAAATGATGATGATGGAGTGAGAGAAGGTTGTTTGCTCATTCACAATAAAACTATTCCCCCAGTCATTTTTTTTTGTTTGGGTACAGTAAAAGGCTACTTAACAGTTTTGTGAGTCATGGGATGAAGGAAGGGGAGGAGGAAAATGATTGCGTTTCGTTTATTAATTTATTACTCGGTTCGGTTGACGTTGCGTCGTAATTTGAGATTGTGGTGATTTTTTTTTTTAGGGTGTTTTTGTGCTTGGTAATTGGGGGAAATGTGGAATTTTTGCACCTGGACAAGTATTTTTTTTTTTTTTTAAAGGTTATTTTGGTGTTAGTGCCTCGGTCAAGTTTGGAAATGACTTTGGAGTCAAAGGGTGAACGCACGGAAAAATATAGATGACCTTTGAGTTTGACCACTAATTTTGAGTTTGATGTCGCGTTAAACCCTCCATCCATTTTCTTCAGTCGTTGTTTAAATCTTTATTTTTGTCTCTAAGTTAGAAATAATAACAACTGTAGTTTTTTTTCAATTTTTTTCACTTTACTTTTTATCGTTTTTAATTTTCGTTTTAAAAAATATAAATTTCTCGTTGTTCTAAGAAAACGGGTATTGACCCACGTTCTGCGAAGTAATCGTTTCTTTAGTCGTTGGTAGATGGTTTTTTATCTTTCTCTCTTCTTTTTATTTTTTATTTTTTATTTTTTCATTCCAATCCCTTCCAATTTGTCTTGTCCGTATTTTAATCAGTTTTTGTTGTCGTTGTGTGGTCGCGAGGGAGAGCGGGTTGGAAAATTCAGTCGATGCTAAAGAAGAGGGGTTGAAAAATGCGAAATGTTTTTCCTCGTCGTGTTGTGACTGCAATATTAAACGTAAATTAGTTTTGTATCCGAAGATGAACACGATGTTTTGGCAAAAAGTTTTTTTTTTTTTTCCAAGTTTTGTAGTTTTCCTCGTGTTTGTTTTTCCTCACCGTTTTTCTTCCTACGCAATTAATTGTGGTCGTAAATAAAATTTATCACTTATTAAATTAATCTACGGCGACAAATTAAGTGTAGCTCAACTGACGTTCGTTAATTTGGTGGTTATGTTGTTTTTGTGTTTTTTTTTTAAATTGTAATTTATAAGATATTTTGTAGTTACAAGGATGTAGAAAAAAAATTTATTTTATATATATTTTTTTTTGAGAATAAAAAATTGAATATATAAATAATTTAGCTGGTTTATGACAGCGAAAACACGAGTGAAGCGCGTGCCAGAAATTGGAAAATGTTTTTCTTTTTCCGGTTTAAATTTGCATACTTGGTTCGGAGGTGGTGTCAACATTTGTTTTGTATTTTAAAAAGGATTTTTTTATATTTTTATTATATTTTTATTATTTTTGTATTTATTTTTATTTTTATTTTTATTTTTTCGCGGTGTAGGGCGCCGAGAGCTTTGACCTTTCGCTCAGTATTCCTGACCCCGGTGCGCACAACAACACCGCTTATATGTCTTCAGATCAGGTAAGAAAATAAAATTAAAATTTTAATTTGTGTTAATAATTAATATAACTCAAAGAATTTTTTTTACGTGAGATTTTTTTTTTCTTTTTTTCCTCATCTTTTTCTTCGGGTTCAATTTATTTTTTCCGCACGTTTAAGCCTTTAGCTTTTACTGCGGAGGAAAAAATCGAACTGAGATTTCCATAGACGTCAATAGGTGAAATGGAATTGAGTTCTCGAGAAAAAAAAAATCGTTCTCATAAAAATGCCGTCTCCATCGAACGGTGTGTGGGAGGATGTTGTACTATCGAAAGTTTCCTGTTCTTTTCTTCCTAAACCCCCATTTTTTTTTTTTCCTTTAAAAAATTTTTTTCTTCCAAAAGTCAATTTATTTTTATTTTCTGTTTCGTTTACTCTAAACGAAACAAGAAAATTGCGATTTTCATTAAAAAGATTTTTTTTGGGTTTTGAGGTAATTTATTTTATTTCAGCGATGTCAATCAAGGACGTTGATAGTTACTGACCACGCCCAGGTTATTTAGTCGTTAATCGTTAGTTGGATTCGAGACTCAAAATTTGTAACGTTTAGAGGATTATTTTTTATTTTTAATGGGAGGAGGCGGTGTAACGTGAATAGCATTAAATTTGGGTTTGTCGGGTAGATGATTAAAATTTTTCCAATTTGTCTCGGTGGCCATTGCTCTCGTTGAAGATAATCGTTTATTTTTTTTGGGGGGTGTTTTGAGAATTAATTTTCACTCACTTTGTCGTTTGTGGAGCAGGTTTGAAAGGTTTAGTTTAGATAGACGTAAAATTTTATAAAAAAAAAAAAGTTAATGATGGTGGTGTTTGGTTGGTAAGTTGAACGGCCCATCCTATTACGGGGAAATTGTCATCAATCCGTTGGTCGGATCGTTTACTCGATTAAATCCCGAGCCGAGTTATTGATGGTTGATGGTGTATTTTAATCTTATTGATGGATACCCGAGGTGCTTTGCGAGAATGTTTGGAAAGTAAAGTACGTTGACCAAGCGGACTGACCAATTTGGTGCCACCGCCCGTCCTCGTTTTACGCTCGGATGGCGCACGTTTTCAGTGGGCGTCGAGCGCCAGGTTTGGGTTAAAAGCGAACAGTGGACGACGCCTTTTTAGTTGGGTTTGTTGATATCGAGAAATAAATTTTAGTTTAGATTTTTTAAAAAGGAATTGTAAAAAAAAAAAAAAGGAAAAAAATAGAAATCTTGTCGAAATTTACCAATTTTTTTTTTTTTTCTGTGAGATTTTTTTTTGTGACCGTAAAAGGAAAAAATTAAATGTGGGAAAATTTTGTTTTTTAGGTGTTGAGAAAAATAGAAAAGGGGTTAAATTCCAAAACGACGTTATTTATTCTATACTGTCAAAGTCTAAAAATCCGGATGCCATAAATCCGAGAATCCGGATTACTTGAGTTTTCAAGAAAGTCCGGATTTTCGGGTGGACAACCCGAAAATCCGAACTTTCGGACCAGTCCGAATGTTAAGATTTTTCGAAACAATCGAAAATTTTTCCCTAAATTTTAAGTTTAAAATTACTGTCTGAGAATCCGGAAAATCCAAAAATCCGGACACAGCAAATCCCCATGTTGTCTAAGTAGAAGTCCAAAAATCCGGACTTCTACTATATTTATTTTAGGTTTTAGTTTTATTTGTTTTTTTAGGATGGGGTGGAGTGGGGAAAGGGTGAGTGGTTTTTTTTTTCGTATCTTTTTTCGTCGTCCATTATCTCGTCCGAGATTGTTAGATGAAAATGATGGAGGCTGCGCTGTGCAAATGACAGCTGAGTGTCCTCTGCCTCCTCTTTCCTTCGCTTTAATGCGCGCTTGTCTTTGTTTACGACTTTGTTTCAATTTTATGAGCACATTAGCATTCATTTAATCTTCTGCCTCAAAGGTTGTAACAACGCTTGTTTCAAGAAAATTGCTCCTCCTCCTCGTGCAATTGCATTTTGCAGGGCTAATGCAATGTCGCTAATGTCGCTGCGAATGGAAGACAGAATTTTCCATTTGTGTAAAGAAAGGATGAGAGACAAGGTCATTTGGCTTAAAAGAGGGTTAATCCTTTTTTAAAATGCTTTTTTTTTTTTTAATTTTTTATTTTTTATTTTTCTATTCCGTTTTTTAAATTTTTTGCTTATCTCTCTCTCTCTCTTGGAATTATTGTTATTTTTAATGGAGGTATAAAATGCGGTTATTTTTAAAATTTAATTTAAGTATTTTAATGGGTTAGGAAAACTTTAATTTTTTTTTTTTTTGAGTGTATGTGTGTGTGTTATTAAAAAGTGAGGAAAGAAAAATGGTTTTTAATTAATCGCATGAAAATTAAGAGTGAAGCTATTTTGAAAATAAATAAAAATTGTTATAAACGACTTTTATGGCGGAGTAATGAAAATTCAGGAAATTTTTATTGCCGGCCGTAAATTTTTTCTCCCCCCTCTTTTCTCTTTGCAAGTTGTAAGTTGAAATGATGTTAAACTAAGGTTTCTAATATTATTAAGGCTGCTTGTAAGTTTATAGCACGACATGCGAAGATAATTAAGTTTGCAACTCTCTTTGTGAAATTGAATTTCATAGAAAGAGAGAGAGAGGCGAATGTAGTAGCGTCTGTCAGAGGAGTAACGGATAATTGCTTTTACACAATAGCATATGGCCTCCGTTTTGGCTACAAAATGACAACGATTTTTAATAGCATCGAGATCGCTTTCAAAACGACGCTTTTGTGCGTTATTTTTGGCGGATAATCTTCGCGCTTCGTGATTAACGATCGAGTTTTACCGTTTTTATATAAAAAAAATTTTTTGTTGATGGTTTAAATATTAGAATTTATTTTAAATTTTTGTGATTTTTGTTATTTAGACATTCCACACACCCAGTTTTGGCGACGAGGAATTCGAGATTCCCCCCATTAGTTTGCCGCCGTCGTCGACGAGCGATGGTGGCGGTGAAATGATCAACCAAGGATACAATTCTCCAGTGAGTGGGCTAACCGAAGTGAATCCCACTTGGGATTGAAGCAATTTATTATCAACCACTTCTTTTCGTCGGGTTACTTAGGTGATGACCCACTCCGGTGGAATGGGAGATCAGGTGTCGGTGATGACGCTGGGAGGTGCCGTCGCCCACGCACCTCAACAACAAATGGCACAGCCGATTATGATGGCCCCTGCCACGCATTACTCTCCGCACGGACTGTACCTGGCGCAAATGGGCGACGGATCGACGATGATGACCTCCCAAGCCAATACCATAAGGTGAGTGGAAGATAAGTTTATGGGTTCTTTTTATTTTATGTGGGAACTGAAAGTTTTATTTTTACTTAAAAAGTTCGCAGTCGTTTGAGACGCAACCAACGTACACAATCACCGAACCACAGACGTCACATCAGTTGATACTTCAACCACAACATCATACAGTGCAACAACAGCAACAGCAGCAGCATCAGCAGCAGCAACAACAACAACAACAACAGCAGCAGCAGCAGCAGCATCAACAGCAACATCCGCAGCAACATTTGATGGGTACAACTTTGTTAACTACAATTAGTCAGGCTCCAATTGGATCCCAGCAGATCGGACTTCAGTTTATGGCTCCCCGTGCTCCGTCTTCGGTGAGCGGGTCGCCACCGGGTTCTAACCACACTTCACCCGGTCCTGAAACGAGCGAAGATAGCGATGATAGCGCTCCGCACTCGCAACACGGAAATGCGACTATGATGCAGGTGAGTAAATAAAATCTCGGTTGGAGGTTAAGTGGGTTAAAAATGGAAAATTTATGTGGTTTTTTGTTTGTTTTTTAAATTAGTTGATGGGTGGTATTAAACGACCATCACCTGAGCCAGCTGATTTGAAAAGTGCCAACATAATCAAGAAACCAAAAGTACCCAAAAAGAAAAAGAAACGTGATCCAAATGAACCGCAAAAGTAAGTTGAAAAAATATTTTGTTGTTGTTGTTGTTGTAGAAAAATATTTTTTTAAGGGGTGTTTTTTTTATGGGTGTGGGTTTGAGTGAGTTAAGAGGTGATTTGTTGATGTTGTTTAGTTTATTGTCCACCTGTTTGCGGATCGATAGGTTTGATTTTGAGAAATGGCAAGCAAAGCGGGCGGAATGAGTCGCGAGTGCAGTTGGGCTGACATTTTGCGAGCGGTTTCCCGGGCGATTGACAGGGGAGAAAATGAAGTTGTAAACGCGCCTTAATCATGTTGTCAGCAGGCAAATTGCATTCGCTCAGTTGTTCTCCTCCAATCAGCAAACGAAATTGCATAATGCTGTTCTTTTGTGCGCCACTTTAATGGTGTTTGTGACATTTCTCAACGAACTGTTGTTGTTACGTGCACGGATTGCATTAAATTGAACTTTAATAAGATGCCTTTATAAATCTTTTCTTAAAAATTTTTTTTTTATTTGATAACCGGTTTTAGCGTACCGTATAAAATCTAAAATCTAAAATCCAAAGATGGGTTTGTATTAATTAAGGTAGGGTTTTGAATTGATAATGAATTTTATAACTTGAAAATTGTCGTTATTATTACTATTATTATTGGTATTGTTATTTTTATGGTTATTAATTTACGATTTTACGATTCCTTCGTTGGGTTATTGTGCCACGCCGAGGGATTTTGATGGCGGGTCCCCCGTTGGCTGGCCTTTGATGTTGCATATTTAATGAGTGGCATTGCTCGAATAATTTAATATGAGAACAGTTATTTTAATTACCCACAAAGAGATTTGTGCATCCATTAAGCATTGCACCAGCTATTGTATCCAATGCTATCAACGTTGAGAGAAGCGAGTGTTGATGCCAAGGGGGCTCTGCGCAACGATATTAAGTTATCGCGTTTATTGCGGTCTATACAACTCAGGGTTTGCCCGCCGAAATGACTTGGTTACTAAATTAGAAACGAGGGAAGTTGTTAGTTTTAACTGCAATTGGAAATATTTTCTCGTTTTCAAATTTAATGCGTTTAGTAAGTTTCTCATTTTGCTCGATGGCGGTAATCGAAAGTTGCGAAATGATTTTTTTCAATCTTTTTTTTAGTAGTGGAGGAAGAAATGAGTATTGTGAATTATTAATGTATTTTTGAAATGAAGTGTGTCTTTTTTTTCTTTTTTTTTATATGTGTGCGCGCGCGCGTTTCTTTTGATATTCATGAATCCATTTGGTAGCTGTATGTCATTTGTGTGTCATTCATTTTTGCTGCTGTTATTTCTCATCTTGATAAAACTGTGACAGAATAAAAGGTTTGGGAAATGAAGGGAGGGAAGGAGGGTGGAAGAGATGTTTGTAGAATCCCGGGGGTTGAGAGCCAAACGTATTCTGCATTGTGATTGGTCAAAATCAAATTGCACTGCATATCACTCAATTTGTATTCTCTTCTTCCATCGCTGTGCGCGCGCCAGCCCCTCGATATTACAAACGTATATTTGAAATTTGACTTGCGCGCTCTCTCTCTCTCGCTCGTTTTCTATCTGCGCGAAGTGGAGAAGAAAATACAATTATATTAGTGCAGCGGGTCGGCACAAATGTAATTAAAAAACGGCGGCACGGATTATGAGCGAGCAAATGTTGAACGAGAGAGGAAAAAAAGAGGCAAAACAAATTGCTCTTGTCAGTTGAAGTAAATGAGCTCGCAAATAGCGGCAGTTTACTGTAAAGAGGTTTCAAAGTGTATCATGCTTTATCCCTCGACATTATGGATGAGCGAGATTGCTCCGTCGTCATGGCAACATCCATCTGGCAAAGATGGAAAAAGACTACCTTGAGAATCCATTTTGTCGACATGTTGATTTTCTGTAGCCCTAGGGTTCATCACATGCTGAGTGCTCCATTGAAAATCAGATGGCGACAATAACACAAAAACATTTTTCCCGCTCTCGAACGCGTTTTCACCCTTTCCCCATCTTTTTTTTTTGCGCTGGGATGGCTCATCTTTAACGGAATAATTGAAATTGATTAAAATTTTCGTTGGGGATGAAATATTTAATACGGGAAAGAGAATTTTTGATCTCGTTATTTATTCAGTTTATTTTTACGCATATTTTAGAATGGGGATTTTAAATCAAAAGTCGGGTGATGTGGTTGCGATGTTTAATCCCGATTGAAATGTTTTTTGTTATTAATTTTTTAGGCCTGTTTCTGCATACGCTTTGTTCTTCCGCGATACACAAGCAGCCATCAAGGGACAAAATCCAAATGCCAGTTTCGGCGAAGTGTCGAAAATCGTTGCTGCCATGTGGGATGGACTCGACGCTGAACACAAAAATGTAAGCCGTATATCTTTTTTTTTCCCCTTCCCCAATTCCCATCTTTATTTCCCGCTTTCTCTCTAACTTTTATTTTCTGCGATGTTTTTCTTTTCTTTTTTTTGGTGAAAAAAGAATTAAAAATTTTTTTTCTCGTCCGATTTTCAATTTGAGCATTTTTTTTCGTCTTTTTATATTTTTTTCCGCTCCTTTTTCGGAGGAAGTGGCTGTGATTTGCAGCTCTTTCTATTTTAGTGGTTGAAGTATTGATTTTGAACGTGCATCGCATGAGCTAATTTTGTTTTCTGATTCCGTTGCTTATGCTGGAAGCAAGTGATTCCATTAAGAGCCCTTGTGCCTAAGTGCTCGTCAGGCTTACATTTGCAACTGGGGGAAATTGAATTTTGTTTGAGGGCCCCATTTTTGTCCTATTTGGCGAACCTCAATAAACGAAACGTTATTAAGAGTTGCAGTTATTCGTACTGACCGCTGCATTGTCGGCTTGTTGCGCACGTTGCACGTAATTTCCTCCGAATTGAGTAAGGTAGAGCGGCGTAATTAAATTTTACCTTGGCAAATGTTGAGCCATCAGAAGTATAAGAAAGAATTAAGTCTTTCTTTAAATTGGATTGAAGTTTACCAATTCCCTGGACAATGAATCCAATTTTACTTTTGCTGCACCAAAGTGGCTCCCACAATGTCCGTGAATGGCGAATTAGACGCGCTTTGCTTTTCCGAAAGGTGAACACCACTCTTGTTATGCTTCAGGTGTACAAAAAGAAGACGGAAGCGGCTAAGAAGGAATATCTTAAAGCCCTAGCAGCTTACAGAGCGAGTCTCGTTTCAAAGGTAAACTGGAATAAATAATAAAATTTACAAATCATTAACTGAAAACCTTTTTTAAAAAATTCAGCAAACAACGGCCGATCATCAAGACAATTTATACAACGCGGGACCTACGTACAATCCTCCAAACGCAGCATCTTTCACCCAACCGTCAGCCATCAACTCGTCTACAGTCAGTTTTTATCGATTTTATTTTTCTCGTTTGATGCAAACGTCTGGTTCTCAAGTAAAATAATTTCTTTGTTTAGGTGATGATGGCATCGCCATTACCTCAAATCCAAGCGCAGGGAGGTCATCCTCAGATGACATCGATGGTGGCACTACGCCCTCAACCTCAGGCATCACCCATGGGACAACATCCCGCGCAACATCAACAAATGAGTGTGGGAGGCGGCGGAGGTGGAGGAGGAGGCGGTGGTGGAGGCGGAAGTGGATCTGGTTACCCGCAACATAGTAATTATCAACAACAGGTGAGATAAGAGAATATTGTATTTTTATTGCGTTATTGAAAAAAAGTTTTTGTTTTATGTCATTGTGTTGTTTTTAATCAATTTTTTTGTTGTTGTAGAGTAATATGAGTTCCAGTCAGCAGCCAATTTCAAATCCTCCAGTAGTGACGAGCAGTCAGCAGCAGTTGACTTCCCGCTCGACCACGTGTCTGCGCAGTGGATGCCCCAACCCACCAATTGAGAGCCCGGATTGGGACAGCGAATATTGCAGTAATGAGTGTGTAGTGAGTCATTGCAGGTAATTATTATACCCTTGTTAGTTGACAGTTAATCGAGGTGGTATTATAAACTACGCCTCGTCTTTTAACCCTTTGCGTTTTAATTTTGGATTTTAAATTATTTTTGTTTCGAGTGTGAAATGAAATGTTTAACGACATTTGACGAAATTAATTTTTTTTTTGTTTTGAGAACAAAAATCGGTTTTGTTGTTTTGTTAACGATTTTACATCGTAAAGGGTTAAAATTTAGTAGCTTTAAAAAAAAAATTTAGTTTTTATTTTATTTATTTTATTTTCTTATTTTATTTGCTGTTAAGAATAAAAACAAACAAAAGAATTTTTGTTTAGTTTTTAAAAGGGTATAATAAACAAAAATGACTTTTGAGCTTCCTTCTTTGGTTCGCCCTAATTTTTTAAACCGTAAAAAAAAATATTATAAAAAGGAGTTATTTGTGTTTACGTGAAATTACTCGCATAAATCATGGGGTGTGACCAAATGAAGCATTCTCATTACAAGTTAGACGCTGTAGTTTTGATGTGAAATTATTCTTCTCTCGTATTTGGAAGGAAGGAGTTAAAAGGGTTAACAGGCGATGTTTTGTTCGTTTTTCAGGGACGTTTTTACTGCCTGGGTGGCTTCCCGCCAGACTTCCAATACTTTTGCCTCAGTGAAGTAAATTGTAAAGACGCATCCGACGGACTTACACTCTGAGGATTCTCTCTTCTTTTTATTTTGCTTTTTTGTTTTTGTTTTTGTTTTTGTTTTTGTTACTTTTTTTTTTTTTTTTTCGAACTAATTTTGGTCAATTTTTATGAAAAATCACTCGTGAAAAGATACAGACTGAACTCTGAAGCTGTTGCTGCGACGCTGAAGACGATTTGGCCAAAATACAGATGACAAATAAAATAAAAGTAAATTGACGTAAGTGGTAGGTCATGTACGAAGACGCGAAATTTAAACCAATGTACCACGTGTAATCAGTGTTAAGGTGTTGCTTCTTACAAAAAAAAAAACAAAAAAAAAAAAAACACAAAGTGTTAAAAAAAAAAAGGACTGGAGATTGAGGTCATTTTGCTTCCTCGTCTCTTTCTTCGTTGTTTCAGTGCTAGTTCTCTTAAATGAAATTGATTTTTCTCTTAGTCTTTATTCGTTATCTAGCTTCATCGTGACATCATTTCCTTTTGGGTTTTTTTTTGTATTTTATTTTGTTTTGTTATTTTGTTATTTTGTTTTGTGTTTTTGTGAGTTTTGTTTACTCACTGTCTTTTGTTTTTTATTGCATCCTTGTCATTCCACTTAAATGTTGTTTGTCATCTGTATTGTGAGTGACTGATTTTTTGGTTTTTAAATTTTGTTTTTGTTTGAATGTATTTTTTAAATTGGTTTTTGAGGTGTGAAAAAAGTTGAAAATTGTCTTGGCTGTTTTACATTTCGGGTTTTTTAGCCAAGATTTAAATTTAATATTAACTTTTTTGTTTTTAAATTTAGTGGTGATGGATTTCCAAACGATCAAAAAGTGTGTTTTTTATTTGGTTTTTTCATGTCACAAATCACGTAAAAATCGCTCACGGTTTTTTTTTCGTGTTCTGTTTTATTTTGTTTTCTCATTCATACAAAATCAACATTTTTTCATACAGTTTATATCAGAAGATTTGCTTATAAACTTGTTCTATACAACTAAAGTTATCAAATTGGGTGACGTTATTATTTATTTTTCAAGAAAAATTAATCATTTTTTCTTTAGTTTATTTCATTTTAGTGTCGATGATTTTGGATTTTAGACGACAAATTTAAAGATCAAATGTATTTGTGAACAAATTTATAAACTGTCAGGATTATAATTTTATTTAATTTAATTTTAAGAGTGGTGTTGCTTAGTTCTGAAGTGGATTAAAATGGCGGATTTATATTTTCTGTTTATTCGAAGGAAATTCTTAATTGCCAAGTTTGTCCTTTTCAATAATTGTGTGGCTTGGACTTTATCTCGATGAAGTCTCAAATTTGCAAAAAAATAATTATAAAAAACGTAAAAAAAAAAAATTTACATCAACTTCTTATACGTTTTCTTAGCTCGTGAAATGTGTAAATATCGAAGGCTGCAAAAAAAAAAAAAATTGATACTGTAATTGAATTTTTAATCGATCGATTTTCACGTTTCAGAAAACTATAGGACGTGAACGGGGAAAAGGAAAATATAAATCTTTAAAAAATTTGTCTCGTACAAATATTTAAAAAAAAAAAAATTTCGGTGATAATTACAACTTAAATTGTGTACAAATTGTACATACGGTAAGCTTGGGGTCTCGGTACTACATCGTAAGAAAAATGTAATGAGTTTTAAGGAAGGACTTTGACCATTTATCGTTCTCAGGATAAATGTGTTTAGCGCATTGTTTTTGTTTTGTTTTTCCGTCTTCTTTCTGTTTTTATTTTTTTTTCCATTGTATAAATAAGGAAATTGGCCAATTTACTCTTTGCTACTGTATCAAAAGCATCATCAACTGACAAATCAAATGCCACGACAACAAATTATCTTATTACTTGACTGTAATGTATTTATTTAAAATGTAATAATAATAAATATTAACTGGTATTAACAAATCTACAACTTATATATTTTATTCTCTTAAGATTTTGCTACAGGAACCATACAATTGCCGTCGGGATATGCTTTTTGGAAGTCGAGTATCAAATCAGCATCTAATAATCGTACGCCGTCCAACTGGTTGCCGAGAGTCATCCTAGATTTAAAAATTTTAAGTGTTTTATGTAATTTTAAACTTTATTTGAATTTTTCTTACCAATTAGGTTGAATGTTGTGAGGTCGACCGAATAACTCAATTTTTCTGGTACCGGGAGATAATCGTTCGATCATTCCGTAAATTTCGTCTGGTTTGTGACTCGTTGCTCTAACTTCAGCCACGATTACGTCACAGTCGAGACCGCGGTTTATGCAGTTGGGGTTTCCTTTAACGCCGACTAAACAGTGCTCTTTTCCGTGGTTCAACCAATGACCGGTTCGTCCTGTACGAATTATACGTTGTAGTTGGTTGGTTTTGACCCAAATTATTTCGTCACATCTTTCGTAACCCCATAATTTTAGACATTCTCTACCCAATTCCATGGCCCTGCGAACACAAAAATTATTATTGAAAGTGAACTCTCAGGTAATTTGTCAAGTTTAATCAGTATTTTCGTACCTGCCAGTCACCCAAAGAAAAATAAGCCCTTCGTCTTGTAGTGCGGGAATGTTAAGTTGTCTCATTTCGTCATCGGACATCGTGCCATAAGGTAATTCCATGTGAATGTCCCAAGGTGGATCAGCCATTACAACGGCAAATTTACCCAAAATGGTCATGTCAAAGTAACGTAAGTCACATTGTATCCACTGGAAAGAAGCGAATCAATAACCAAACATTTTAAGATGGGACAAAATGAGTTTTTACCTGAGCTGGGTATAAAGTTGCCACATCTTTTTCAACGCACGCAATTTCTGGTGCAGTCAGATCGCGTTCTTGTTTTAGTTTCTCCCCGCTCTGCGTGCCCGAATAGTCAACTTCATAGTGTACGTACTGCGCTTGAATATAAGAAAAAAGGTATTAATTTCGAGATTCGCCGTTTTCAATTGGCGTACGTACCTTGCAAGTATCCATGTGAAAACATGTATTGAGAAAGGAACAGTCGCCCAACGACTCTAAACATTTAAAATTTATTTTGTTAGAATAATCTGTAGTTGGTTTAATTAAGTTTTCGGTTTACCATCGGTGTGCTTTTGAATAATTTTCTTGAAGTGAAGTCGACGACACGATTCGTTAGTGCCGTTAACTTTGGCACATTCTTCTTTGATTCCATGAGGACAAAATTCCTGAACTTGACCGCCTATAGTAAATTATCGTTGCTTTATTTTGTTTTCTGTACAGTATAAGTTAGAATGTTAAATGATAATTATCTTGCCTCCTTGCGATCTAAATCTTTCCGCTAACGAGCGTTCCTTAGCTGTCGGTTTACTGAGTAAATCTAAGATTTCTTCCCCCACTTTTTTGTTCTCCTTCTCTCTGATCGATGGCATTGATAACAAACTCTGAAATGAGTAAGCAAAATGGTAACACGTTAGCATTAGTTGTGAAAACGCCAATTCTATTAGATGATATACTTCTATACTCTCGTCTTTTTTATCCTTTTTAAAATTATCTTTGGGTGCAGCGAATAATTTTGCTTTCGGTTCATCTTCTTCCACAGCATCACTGAGAGTGGATTTTAGTGTATTATGTTAAATAATTGTGCTAGAAATTTCTAAACTTCATTTACCTCTTTCTCTTCTTATTTAATTCCGCACTGCTTTTATTTTGAATTCCATTTAATTCGTTTGATACGGCAGTAAGCTGTGAACAACAAATATGTAAGTAAGTGATTAAATTTAATTATCACCCATTAATTTACGTACTTTCGTATGTTCTGCAGATATTATCGTCAAACAAGTTTTACCATCGGGAGTAAACTCATCTTTCAAATCGATTAATTCTTGAGCAGCAAATTTCTGCAGTAAGTTTTCAATGGTTTCCAAAGGAGCCTCTTTATTCAAAGATTTCGCGACCAGGGAACTTAACGCCCGTGAATCCGTCGGCAAGTTAAGTGCGAGATCACAGAGACAAAGAAGTAATTTTTTCTCTATATCTGGATCTTGACTGATCTTAGATTCCACCGATGCAACGGATTCCTTACTAATCAAGTTTGAATCTTTCGCTTTTGCAGTCGTAGGCAGAACTCCAGGAATTGGGCTATTACTACGCGATTCAACAGCGCCTACTATGGTAAGAAAATTATTTTTAACATCGTAATCTAGACTTAATTTCAAGTAACTTGTTTTTACCACTTGTGTTGACAAGTTCACGTTCTTTCTTTCTCTTCTGAATCCGCTCTCGCCAACTATTTTGACGCGATTTGTGCGCTTGAATATCGCTCCAAGTGTCCGACATCTTACGTTTACGTTTAACCGATTGTCTCGATTTTTACCGTCTACGATCTACATAAACGGTCCTCAATTTATTGCTCGTCTTCGTTGTTTACTTGACTTGACTGTGTTCTTCTAAAAGCGTTGTGGTTATTTTTTAGCCACGCGGGATTCTGGCGCTGCGTGCGCTTGTGAAGAGATTTGTTCTGTAGTTAGTATTAATATCAACAACGTAAGATAAAAATGGTTGTTTATTTTGCGTGTATGGTTTAAAAAAGATTGTGATAGATCTAAAGCATAAATAAAAGAGAAATGGACGAAGATTATGAAGATGAACGAAATTGGGACGAAGATATGGATCCGGATGAGGTTGGTTACAGATGGTGTTTTAATATGTGAGTTCGTGCGTTTGTTTTGGATTTGAAAGTTTTATAATTATATTTTTAGCCCGTGGAAGAACAAGAGATAAATAGTTCGTTTACTCAAGAAGACTGTATAGAGAGGTTTAGTTGCCCGGACTATATCATGGAACCTGGAATTTTCGCGCAATTGAAACGATATTTTCAAGCTGGAGGCAGCCCGGAACAAGTGATTGAAATGCTGTCGGAAAATTATACCGGTGTTGCTCAAATGGCAAATTTACTCGCTGAATGGCTTTTACAAGCTGGAGTGACGATTGAAGAAGTTCAACAAATGGTGGAAAATCATTTAAAAGAAATGGTTATTAAACATTTCGATCCCAAAAAGGCGGATTCGATATTCACGGATGAAGGAGAGGTATGTATTTTAGTGTAGAAGAACAGCTGAATAATTAGGAAAATATTATATCGTTTGTTATAGATCGTATTGCAGTACTAATATAATGTCAGTTTACAAATATTTGAGATAGCTGTATTTAATTCTGTCTTAAGAAATTGCTTTGATAATTCTTATACGTTTAGTACAAGTGTAGTCAGAGCAATGATATTAGCTTTATTTAGGTGTTTACAGTAAGTACTATGTTTTCTTTTCAACAGACACCGTCGTGGTTGACTGAAATTATTGAACATCCAACATGGCGATCGCTCATTTACAAATTAGCTGAAGATTATCCCGACTGTTTAATGCTGAATTTTACGATTAAGGTAAATTTTTATGTCACTAATGGTTATTAATAAAATATTAATCCGTACCATTCTGTAGCTGATCTCTGATGCCGGATATCAAGGCGAAATTACGAGTATCTCCACAGCCGCGCAACAAATCGAAGTTTTCTCCAGAATATTAAAAACTTCGGTAGTGACAATTTTGTCGTCGCCTGACGAATTAAAAGAAAAGCATTTAAATGAATTTACCGTAAGCGATTTTGGTATTGCAAACTCGATTTAAGTAGTATTAAAACAATTACCGCTTTTATTCACTATAAAATTTTATTTCGCAGAAAATGGTTTGTCACGGGCAGCACACTTTCCTCTACAGTCACGCTCTGCTTCACGTCTTATCGCAAGAAACAAAAGGAGGAGCGAATATTCGACGACTGGCTCAAGAAATATCGATGCACGCCAAAGAACAGTAAGTTTTTTATTTTGTACAGTAGAACGTTTTGTTCAGATTTAAAAGAAGTTTTCTGTGGTAAAAATATAGAGGCCATAACGTAACGCCAATCGTGATGGCGTTGAATGGAGCTGCTGCCTATCCCAGAGCTTGCCAAGCGTTGACTGCCATGTTATCTCGCAGTGCGCTTAATCCTGCTGATGTCTCCGTGGTGAGTAATTATTTTTATTTTCTCAGTTCCTTTCTGTTTAAAAACAACTATAATTCTTTTCTTAGCTATATAAAATGTACACGGCTGACGATCCACCACCCGTAGATTTATTGCGAAATCCTCTTTTTTTAAGTGAGTCGCCTTTGTTGCGTTTATTTAAGCGCAGTTTTCCCATTTTGTGTATTCTATTTCAGACTTACTGGTTGAATCGTTATTCAAACCCGGAGTCAAACTCAATCCTGAACATAAACCAAAATACATTTTTCTTCTTGCGTACGCAGCGAGTGTTCAAGAAGTATACAAAAAGGTGAATATATTATTATTTTTTATTATGCAAACAAATGATGACTAGTTTAATATTACGCTACATTTACTTTTCTACATATATTTCAGGGTGTAAGAAAACAGTTGAATAAAGAAGAATTAAAACCCACTTTGCAAGCTACCGAGAAAGTACACAACATTTGCAACGAAAGTAAAGGATCGAACGAACTTATAGCTGAAGTTGCTACACTCTATCACTGCATTAGGTATTCATAAAAATATTCAATTTGATACAACTTGATTGATAATTACAATTGTTATTTCAAGATACCCGGTTGTTGCTATCGGTATTGTGCGGTGGGTGGATTATATCGTATCCGACAGCAGTTACTTTAAACTTACAACGGAACATACACCTTTGCATTTGGCGCTTTTGGACGAAGTAAGAAATATTATATTTCAACGATAGAAAATTGTAAATATTATGCTTTTGATTCGCAGGTGGCTACGTGTCACACGACACTGCATCAAAAAGTATTAGATCTCTTAATCCGGTTATTCGAATCTCCTCAAGATGAACTCGATGTTTTGGTTCAGGTTAGATAAAATTATACTAGACTACGTAATGGAAAAATGTCTCATTTAAACATTATCTCGTTTTCTTTTTCAGTTGGAAAGGCGCAAAATGTTCCTCGACCGAATGGTACTACTTTTCAGCCGTTCATGCGTGGTGCCAGTGGTGAATTACATTAAATCGTGTTGGCAAAAACAAAACACCGACATTTCTCTCATCCGATACTTCATTACTGAAGTGTTGGATGTTATTGCGCCTCCCTATACCTCGGAATTTGTACAGCTTTTTCTACCCATGGTTGAAAACGAAGAAATAACGGGAGGAATGAGAAACGATAGTGACAACGATCCAGTATCCGAATTCATTGGTAATAATTTATAATAATAAACAATAGGAACCTACTAATGGAAATTTTCCTTTCCAGTTCACTGTAAAGCTAATTACATAATGGTTAATTAAATACAACTAAATCCGTTATCCTTGGGGTCATGATTATTATGCAACGAAAGCTACGGGATTTGATGCGTCAGTTAGCAACTATTCCTTTTTCGCTTCAGTAAAAATTTCATTTACTTGTTGCGTGACGCGTATGAAAGTCGTTCTCTTGGACATTTCCTTCAGTTTCCCCGCTCCAATATACGTACAGGCTGAACGTAATCCTCCTAGAATATCCTGTAGTGTAGTATCTACGCTTCCTTTATAAGGTATTTCGACAGTCTTTCCTTCAGACGCCCTTTAATAATAAAAGAGGTGGTAATTGGGTATTACTTTTATTTTACGCGTACCTACCTGTAGTCGGCAACAGCTCCTGCATGTCTTTTCATAGCAGTGTCAGAACTCATCCCGTAAAACAATTTGTATTGTTTTCCATCTTTAACTATAACTTCACCGCCCGATTGGTCGTGACCAGCTAAAAGGCCGCCTAACATCACGAAATCGGCTCCAGCTCCGAACGCTTTGCAAATATCACCGGGGCAGGTACAGCCTCCATCCTTCAAAAAGGCAAATTTTTCGTTATTATTAATTCTTTTAGTGAAAGAGTGCGCGCTAATGGCTAAGGAAATTAAATTCTTAACTGAGATTATATGTCCACCTAATCCGTGCGCCGCGTCACCGCACTCGATGACAGCGCTAAGCTGAGGATAACCAACCCCAGTTTTTCTGCGCGTGGTGCATACGGATCCCGGACCAATTCCAACTTTAATCACGTCAGCTCCTGCTAAAATCAGCTCTTCGACCATCTCGCCCGTAACGACGTTTCCCGCCTAATGTAAAAGCAATGTTTAATCTGAGATAAGTAGCCTGATAATAATTAATTAAAAAAATATTGTTTACCATAATCGTGTGCTTTGGAAAAGCAGCGTGAACTTGTTTCACGTATGCTACGAAGTGCTCGGAATAACCGTTTGCTACGTCGACGCATATAAACGATACTTCTGGTATTTCAGTTAATATCGCTGACAAATTATCGAAGTCGGCGTCCCCGGTTCCCGTGCTCGCGGCCACATTCTATAAAAAATTTTGGCAGATTATTGAACACAAATTAATTTAAATAGAATTTTTATTCGATACCTTAATTACATCCGGATACTGTTTGTGGAAAGTTTTCCACTCATCCACCGAATAATGTTTGTGTATTGCGGTGAAGAGACCATACTAATTATGTCGAGATTATAATTAAGTCGTTACTTACAGAAAAGAAAATTAATGCGTAAAATTTGTTTTAAACCTTGTGCATTGCAACAGCCATGTCAAAAGTGCCAACCGTGTCCATGTTCGCAGCGATGATGGGAACACCATAGTACGTTTGTTTCGAATTTTTAAACGTTATCGTACGGTATAAATCCACCTGACAAATAAAACGGTAGGAAATTAAAGTTTTTTGTTTCCGTATCGCGGTAGAAACACAAACTGACATCTGCTCGGCTTTTGAGAGTGCTCCGTTTTGGACGAAGAAGGACATCTTTAAAATCCAATTTGATGTCATTGTCAATCCTGGGCATGATTACCGGCTGCGAGTTGTGCGGAGGCGATAATGACTAAACCGGTAAGGAGCAGACCCCGGCTAAAGAAAATGGTACAGGTATTTAGCACTAGATGGGCCCGCTGGAGTAAAATATTTTTTTCTTAGTTAAATAGTATTACCGACATTTAACTATTTCGATTTATTTACTCTGTTGTAAGATAGTGATGGTTACTTGAAATGAATTTATGTGGTTGAATTTTGAACATTGCTACTCCATATTGAGGTGGTAATAATCAATGAGTACAAGCGTTTTACATCTTCCAGTGAATAATCTGACTTTCTTCACTTCATGGCGCTGTGGTTCAAATGAAATAGGCATTTATTTAATGTCGAAAAAGAATTTTATTTATGGAAATTTGCAGCTTTAAAGTTATTTCTTCGTTTCTAGTTCTAAATGTTCTTTTTATAAAGTTGCAAATATGTTTTTTTAATACAATACAGATAATAATTTTTTAGTTATGATTGAGTATGTTTGGATTAAATAATTTTGTGTTACTTTTAATCTAAATTAGCCCTACTGTATAGCGATTTTTTAATCACACATTTGAAATTTTATTTTTTTATTCCGTAGGCTGTGGTGTGATCACATCGCCATCTAACGGCGCATACGTTCATATTTTAGAATCTAACAACGATATCTGTTCGAGTTTTGCCTGAATGGATACATTGTACGCAGTGGTGAGTTTAAATTTTTAGTTTTTTAATAGCTTTTTGAACCGGTTGTTGGTTGAAATAAGTGTAAAACTATCGAAATATATTATAGTTTTACAAGGAGTATAAATTTGTAACGATTGCTGTATAAATTTAAGTCGTTTCTATTAATTTATGTTTCGATAATGCAGATGTAGATGTCGCCATCATGGTCAACGTGGGAGTCCACCAAGCCGAATGGAAAAAAATCCGTTGCAGTACTGTATGAGCACGACTCACCCGAGAATCTAGGTAATCTCATAGCTATTAATAAATCTTTCACGGTCCGTGCTGTTTTAAAGCTAATTGCTCTCGGTAATAACGATTTCAAAATGGTAAAAACTTCTGGTCGTCAAAGTTTCTGTTCTCGCAAATTTTAATCATTAGATGATTTATTAACTTAGACTAATTCAACGTAATAAATAATTTCTGTGGAGATTATCTATCACGTAAATATAAAATTTTATTTTAGAGAATCAATTTACCGTAACAAGTAACAAGAAAACTTGTTGACGTTTTTAAGAACATACATGCAGTGGTTAACTTTAGGTTTCTAGTAAAATTAGGATTGTAATCAATTAAGCATGCAGTAGGTAGACAATTGTCGAAATCTTTTTTCCCCTTTACATTTAAGGTTTAAATAATCCTTAAAAATAAAAACAAACGTTGCTTCGGTGAGATTTCGCAATTTGAGCTAGGGAATAAATTAATTTCTTAATTTGTTTATTTATTTTCAGTTTACAATTATTTTTGGAGTGGAGTCAGTGTTCACGCACCAAATTGTAAACCGAAAAATTATCTGATGGTCGTCATTTCCCAAAGAACTACGGTGAGACAGCTTTTCTTTAAAAATCGTGTGAAAAACTAATTTAGATGACGTATAAATTGGGGAAACGTTGACTTATGGTTTACTGTTCTTGGTAACGATAGTTGTATATAGAACTGGTAAATCCTTTCTAGTCGCTGAACTTGCACCTTGAATTTAATCCGCATTTTTAGTTGGAATTTTTTTATTGAATTCAACGTTTTAGCTAACGTCATACTGTACTTAACAAGTTCGCGTTATCCGTTGCTGTTTTCTTGGTTTTGCATTGTTTTGATCGTGTTACTCTGTGGTTATGTAGTTAAATCGTTCAGCTCCACCGAAAATCAGTTGCTCCACCGAAGCAGGTGTCTAACTTCCCAGACTGTGATTAAATGCACGATTACACGAATTAAACAAGCAAAATTTTTTATTTCGGTTAAAGATTTTGTTTTGCTTTACACTACTGTTTCACAATTTAATAATTATTGCGAAGTTAGCAGAAAATTAATTTGCTGTACTGAAGTCACTTTCAGATTCTAGGAAGAATAGTGACGAGCAGACACAACTTCCTTAGGATGTTGCATGGAGTTTAAATTTTCAGTACTCTAATCAAAATAGCGGCTATCGTCGTGATGGAAAAACAGTGAAATCATGCCAACCACGCTAAGCATATTGAAAAGCATCAAAGAAAAAATTGTCTCTACTTCTCAGGAAGGTACTCCGATCGAAGTGTACGTGATCGAATACCATGTTTGATAAATCTACAAATTATTTAAAAAAAATTTCGTACATCTACGCGCATTTTCGATATTGGTTCAAGCTAATTAATTTTTCGTGTTTTTATTTATATTTTTGTTTTATTGCACTTAACCTTTTGAAATGCTGTTGAAGATTAGGCTGAGGTAAACGCGATCTGTTGTAATTACGATTTAGTCGAAAAACAAAAATTACGGTAAACTTCACTACCGGTAATTTGTTTGAGGAGAGGTTTTTACGTGAGTGATAAATTCGTGGTGATGAAATTGTGACTATTAGTTTAAAATTGAATTGAAATGCAAGCACTGCTCTCCCAACTGGTTCGGAATTAGCTACTTAAGAAACTTAAACGCACAATTTTAACGAGACAGAAATTTTATTTTTCTTTATTTTTCTTTATTTCTTACAAAGAAATAGAGAGTGCTCCCGAGTGTTAAACAGAGACTTCGCTACCGAGCAAAAAGTTGAATTGCGCGGGCAATAGAGTATCTACAGGGCTGCATTGCGCAAATCATTGCAACGGTGTAAAATTTATTAGTTTATTCATTTTTATTTCAGGCTGCGGTCACTTGACAACTTGTGAAGAGCTGCGAATTAATCACTCAAGCACTGCAAAATCCCGCTAGATCGGCCGTTCACTGTGAACCATGAAAAGAAAAATATTTCAATACAGCACGTTAAGTACAAAGTACGTAAGTAAAATTTACTCGAATTTATGCCGATAAAGGCGTCGAAATTGAGAGTAATATTTAAGCACAAATTTCCGCCGATTTTGGTTATTTCGGGGCATAACAAAGGAGGACCGGTGTTATGACAAATTAATTTAACGTAAACTGTTGAGACGATATTTTACGTTTTTATTAGCATGACTAATGACTCTGTGCGATGAGAAGAAAGTTTGCAATTTGGCATGCAGTACACTCTGCAATCATTTGTGGAGCTTATATTTGAATAAATAAATTGGCTTCATGTAGTGAAAATTTTAATTCATTGTATTTTGCCTTAAGCGGCTCTCGTCCCAACTTACCGACGAATCATCACGACCACGAAGGAGCGTGAAAAACTGAAAACGTTTTCATCTTTAACCATGCCACCAAGTCCCAGTTTATAACGGCCGGCTTTGGAAATAAGCAAATTTTTGCGCGGCTGTCAGGTTAATTCTGTTTTCGAATTTTGTCAACTTTGATTTAGATAGTTCGCGTAGTGTGTTCGCGGATCGCGCGTCGTGATTAGGCTTTTAAAAAACGACAACGCTCGACGTCTACAGGTTTCAAAATTAGTTTGTTTAGCCGTTTTTGAACAAAATTTACTTAAATTTTAGAGTTTAAACGTTATTCTTATTATTTTATTTCAGATGACAACGATGTGTGGAAATTAAAATTCATACGTATTTGTTGCGTGATTTCTAAAGTGGATGGTAGGATTGGGATAATAACTGAGTATTTTAGCTCAGTCGAGGGAAAGATCTGGGGGCATATTTCATTAAGAATTTCTTCTCTCTTGCGGCTAAGGATGAATGAGTTCAAGTTTATGAGGACTCAGAACTCTTAAACTAAGAGAACTTTGGAAGGGGATATCGGGGGAACTATCTCATTCTCTCTCTTCCCACTGAGGTTCCATTGACTTGAGGGAAACGGGAAGAGATTAAGCATTCTTCCTTTCCTCATTAATGATGAACGAGGCACGAAAGTGGTTCCTCCTCCAGGACAGGAAAAGGGCGTGAAATTTTTTGGATGTGTTACTATTTTATTCTGATGTAATTTTTTTCTCGCAGTGGATATTGTGTTTAATAAGGTTAATGGCTGTTTTAGGTGTTTATTGTGTGAACTGATTAGAAATGACGATTCGAATCTACTACACTCAAAATTTTTTTTTCGGCTTAAGAATAATGCTTTATTACATCAAAAAAACCTGTCCAACAAAAAAAATTTAGATCAATTAGAAGTAAACAAGCTCTGCTTCTCGAGAAAATATTTTTTCGGCTATGCAAGAGTGTCGAACTCACTATGTCAACTCGTATTACTGCCGAAGTAAGTTGACACAGACCGTACAGATTATTTTAGCAATTTTTACATTTTTTACAATTGAAGTATATTTTAGTATACATTATGTTGGTCAGAAAAGCGATGTGGAATTTTATACCATGAGGGGAACGTAAATTAAACCAAAAAATGGTTCCGATTTTCTATATGCTCCATTTCAGATTATTCGGGAATCTGTCGGTTGCCCTGGCGATATATTATTGCCATCGAGTTGCTGAGTGGTAATTTGACGATGTTGGCATGAAGAAGACGCTTCTGGAACAAGTTCGGGACTCGCCGTTCAGTATATTTCCACTTTTTATTATGGGATGGCGACTCAGATTGTAAGTGGTTTTTTGGTCACGAAATTCAATCTATTTGGTCTGAATTGCGACCAGTTTATGTTTTAGGAATGAGTTATGTTCAAGGATGGTTTCTGGAGGAGAACTATTCTAGCTTGCTTATTAAGTATTTACAAAAGATTTTGTAGTAAATTTATATTTAATTTATTCGTTGTTCTCTAGGCAAGTTGGCTTTATTGGCCTATTATTTCGACGGCAGGTCTCGTCCCAACCAACAAAAGGAAATAGTCTGCTGATTTTGGCGGTGCTGATATCGCTTATTGCACCGGTCGACGCGTTTTGATATTAGCAAACCATAAGTCAAACCAAGAGCGAGGTAATTTAATGTTTAATCTAGTTTCTGTAACGACATACAGTATCAAATAAATTAAATTACCATTTAGGGAATCGGTCCATGCCGAGATCATAAGAAGTCGAGGAACTGTGACTTCAGATATTCAGAAATAAATACTCGATGAAGGTTAGTTGTACGTTTTTATTACTGTAATCATCAACTGTTAGTTCTTCGTCATAAAGATTTTCATTTTCTACTATTGTGCTGTCGTTCTTCGTCCGTGCACACATCTTGCCTGACAGCGGCGTATTTCGTTTTGTGCTACACTGTTTCTGATCTTTTAACCGCTTGTTTAGCAACAAAGTAACAAAAAAAAATTCAGTTCTGCAAGAAGGTTAAAATTTTAATAATTTGTCGCGGAAGAATGCGTTCAAAATTACGTCGAATGTAATAACCAGTACAAACAGATGACTGTATTAAGTATGACGAGTGTTTAATCTTGGTTTAATGGACGAAATTAATTGTAGTAGAGTCGGGAAAAAATTGTGGTGACAACGTTAAATGAATCGTATGCGACTGTTGGTAAAGAAAATTTCTTTATAAAGTCCTTACAAACTATCGTTATTAATTATCGCCAACTCCCATCGAACTGTACTGGTTAGACCTTAGGTTAGACTGAATTGTGACGTTGGCACGTAGAAGATATTAACCCTTTGAAACAGTTAAATTTTTCAAAATTTAGAACGAATTTTAAGATACGGTATTGTCTACACTGCTCAGTTACTCAAAATTAGTGAACCAAACTCGCTTTGGTCGGGGGAAATTAAATGTTAGCACATTTATGTCTTTAGCAGCACTCTGATGGTCGTGATGACGATTCTTGAAAAGGCAATTTTTGTTTTTCTTTTTCTACTACTGCTGTGGGCTGATAAGAAATGGTTTTTTTAATATGACGATTAGGTATTTTGTAATATCTCGTGGATTTTGATTACATTCAGATAGTATTTACAGTAAGATTTTGTTCCCGTTTGTCAACGTAAATTATAATTTTATTGTTACAGAATAGTCGGCGACGTTCTTAAGATCCGAACGTAAGATTGGAGTATATATTACTTAGCGGAGGATAATGTTAGTGTGTACCAAGGTTCACGAGCTGCAGTTAAATCACTTACTGTCAATCCGGCATAGCCGAGAGGTTTGAGTTCTCAGATCGGTAATTAAATGCTTTCGGTGGTTGCGGGCTCGAATCCCGGAGTGGGTCAGAGTGCGAGTTTTTAAGGTGTTTTAAGAGTGTTACCACAGATTTTTAAAAAAAATTTCTCTATTTCTCAGGACGGTACTCCGAACGAAGTTTTGGTGATCGAACACCATGTTTGGTAAATCTACAAATTATTTAAAAAAAATTCGCACATCTACTCGCATTTTCGATATTGGTTCAAGCTAATTAATTTTTCGTGTTTTTATTTTATATTTTTGTTTTACTGCACTTAACCTTTTGAAATGCTGTTGAAGATTAGGCTGAGGTAAACGCGATCTGTTGTAATTACGATTTAGTCGAAAAAAAAATTACGGTAAACTTCACTACCGGTAATTTGTTTGAGGAGAGGTTTTTACGTGAGTGGTAAATTCGTGGTGACGTATGTGCGGTGATAAAATTGTGACTATTAATTTAAAATTGAATTGAAATGCAAGTACTTTTCTCCCAACTGGTTCGGGATTAGTTTCTTAAGAAACCTAAACGCACAATTTTAACGAGACAGAAATTTTATTTTTCTTTATTTTTCTTTATTTTTCTTTATTTTTTTTTATTTCTTACAAAGAAATAGAGAGTGCTCCCGAGTGTTAAACGGAGATTTCGCTGTCGAGCAAAAAGTTGAATTGCGCGGGCAATAGAGTATTTACAGGGATGCAGCTTCCACATCATTGTAACGGAGTAAAATTTATTAGTTTATTCATTTTTATTTCAGGCTGCGGTCACTTGACAACTTATGAAGATCTGCGAATTAATCAATCAAGCACTGCAAAATCCTGCGAGATCGGCCGTTCACCGTGAACCATGAAAAGAAAAAATACTCCAATACAGCATGTTATTTAAAGTAAGTAAAATTTGCGCGTCGAAAATGAGAGTAAGCACAAATTTCCGCCCTATTTTTGTTATTTCGGGGCATAACAAATGGGCACATTTGTAATGTCAAATTAATTTAACGTAAACTGTTGAGACGATGTTTTACGTTTTTATTAGCATCTTAGCTCAATAGTCGTAATGACTGTGCGATGAGAAGAAAGTTTGCAATTTGATATGCAGTAAACTCTGAAACCGTTCGTATAGCTTATGTTTACATAAATAAATTGGTATCACTTAGTGAAAATTTTAGATCATTGCATTTTTGCCTTAAGCAGCACTCGTTCTAGCGTCCAGACGAACCATGAAGTCGCCGTTAACGGTCCGCTTTGAAAATAAACAAATTTTGCGCGCGTATGGCATGTTACTTCTGTCTTAAGATTTTTTCAACCTTTATTCAGGTACGGTAGTTCGCGTAATTTATTCGCAGGTTGCGCGTTGATTAGGATTTAAAATTAGTTTATTTAGCTATCGTTGGACAAAATTTGCTAAGTTTTAGAGTTTAAGCGTTATTCTTTTAATTTTACAAAGTTGCAGTTGTATTATTTTAGATGACGACGATTTGTGGAAATTAAAAATTACACGAATTTGTTGCGTGATCTCTATTTACCGGTATTTTTAATATGGTTGGGATAATAACTGAGTATTTTAGCTCAGTCGTGGGTAAGATCTGGGGGTAAATGTCATTAAGAACGCCTTCTCTCCTGCAGCTGAGGTTGAATGAGTTGACAAGTTTATGAGCTCTTCAACTAAGAGAACATTGGAAGGGATATCGGGGAAAGTAGCTCATTTTTTCTCTCCACTGAGTTGAGGGAAACGGCAAGAGATTAAGCACTCTTCCTTTCCTCACTAATTATGAACGAGGCACGAAAGTGGTTCCTTCTCCAGGACATGGAGAGGGCGTGTAATTTGCACTCTGATCTGCCCCCCTCCCCACCCTTGCAAAGCAGGGGGAGTAATTTGTTCCTCACAGCAAAATTTAAAGAAGCTGCAAGGAGCAATATTGCAATACTTCTAGTGGCTACTGGCTAGCGCAAAGGTCTAAAACTCGAGTTTGCTGAGGATGTTTTCAGTGTTCCAGGGTGATGGTAAGCTGACGGATGGTCGGATGACATGATATTCGCAAATCTTTTCTAGCTCACTGATCGTCCCTTCCAATATCTGATAACAGACACAAAGTAAATTCGACTCGCTTAGATACATCGTGCGACCGAGATTGTCGACGAATTTCGAATGTAAGATGATAAAAAATTGTTTTGGGTTGAATTAAATTTTACAGTAGTGAAATGTTTATCTTACAGAATTTTTTCGTGATTGAAGACTCGAGTCAAAGTTGAGTATGATGCGGGAGCAACATAATATACCGTACGCAGCAATAAGAAATAATTTTTTTGGATGCACTGTCAGAAAGTACACAAATGTCTGCGAGACAAATGTTGTAAATTTTCGAAATTTTTTTATTGATTTTTTTATTCGATTAATAATCGAAAAAAAAAGGTTTAAAAGTTGTCAAACTTTAATATCTTTGGGTGGAGTATTACCGTACTTTACTTAAAAATAATAAGAGGTCCTTGAATATAATTTGCGTTAATGTATTTTTAGACTGACGCAGTATTAACAGAAAAATCATTTTAAAACTTAATCCAACGTACGAAATTTAATTTTGTAGTATTGTGACTGATAAATCTATTCAATAGATCTTTTTATCTTCGGAAGAAGGTGAATTGAAAAAAGCTCCTTCGTTTCAAGCTGGTATACCCAGGTAAATATCATCTTAAAAATAAATAATATATTTGTTAAAATTAGCTCTTTTCGTTCTTTAAGAGAAATTACGCTCGAAGTACTGGCGCAAGAACCTGTCGGCGCCTTCATGATTCGAGAGAGCACGATTAAACCGGGGTTTTACGCACTGTCGTTACGAGTTCCGCGGGAGTTTCAACCGAGCGGAATCGCGCATTATTTGATTATGAAGACGAATAAAGGATATAAAACAAAAGTAGGTTCTTTGAAAGAATAAATTCATGGATGATTAGTTTGAAATTAATGTTTTTCAGGGCTTCACCAAGGAGTTTAATACGTTGACCGCGCTTATTACTCGTCATTGGGTAATGCCAGAGTTGCTCCCTTGTCCGCTTTCCCTCTCGAGATACAACCAAAATTTCTCCAAACGCGACAGCAACCAAGATTTGGCCGACGTCGACGATGATCCCGACTACAACACGCTGGCCGACTTTTGTAAAATGATGGCTGATTTAAGATACTCCGTCGCTGTAGGAGAAACACCGCTCTAAAATTTTGTTTCGCAGTTTTGGTTCTAGTATTACTGTTTGTCGTGTACAAGCGCAACCATCGGATACAACTGGACAAATACATGGACGATTCTGATGACGATGTCCTCAAAAACATTATCAACTACGACGACGAAGGAGGTGGCGAGGATGATGTGAATGCGTGTGATATTACGCCTTTGAGGATCCCAGCCGATGCTACGGGACATCCACTCACTGCTAAACAAACCCCTGTACTTGAAAAAAGAAAAGATCCACGACAGGGACGAGTCTGTAAGTTAAAACGAAATCCTCAAAAAAATATTTATTATTAAATTATTAAATTTATTTTGTTTTAGTTAGTTCACCTTGGTGGTCGTCCTGACGTGGGCGATTACATTAGCGAGCATCTGGACAAAGCTGATCACGACTTGAACGCGCTGCCGTTTGACGATCTCCGTAATTACGCTTACGAAGGTGGCGGCAGCACTGCTGAGTCACTAAGGTCGCTCGCCTCGGGCACCGACGATCAAGAACAAGAGTTCTACTACCTGAATAGTTGGGGTCCTCGCTTCCAGAAATTAGCAGATATGTACGGACAAACGCCGGCGAAGAACGACGACGAGTAAAAATGGATTCGCGGAAACCGACGATGGTGACGATCTGACTCGTGTTTTGTGTACAGTATTTGGATTTAAAGTAGGCGCCTGTCTTTGCCGAACGGTTGTATCAGGTAAGTATATTAAGATTATTGACACGCGTTGTGCACACACGTTATTAATTGAGTATTTTGTTCCTAGGATGTGTGAGATAAACCGACTACTCTCACATTGTCCAAACGAACATTGGGGCCAACGAGTGGAAAATCACGGAAGACGGCTTAAGGTAATTTTTCGTGATTCGTTATGAAAAAAAGTAGGTTACGCAGTGACGTTAATATTAACGTCACTGAGTATTTTTTAAGTCTCGTTTTTTATTATTTTTGTATGAGATTTAAGAGTTTTTAATTCTATTGGTCTTTTGGGTGAATCGGCTTAGCGACTGATTGTTATTATTTTGGTCGAGGTTCGATTCTCGCAGCTGGATGTTTGCTTTCTTTTTATTAATTTATTTTTTTTGGAAGCAAATTTTTGCCCGATTGAGTGAAAAATTAGCCATTTTGCTGCGAGTAGTTTCTAGTAAGCAAATTTAGGTTTTCTTTAACCGTGTGATCCTTTAAACGTTGCGTAACAGTATTCAAGTTAGTTCTTTGAATATAAAAAGTTGTAAAATGGCAATTTAGAGCTAAATAAACTTAGAATTTGACATTTGAATTAGACCCGCGTTAAGTGCAGTTAAAACTGTTATTGCTGCGTGCAATACTAGTGATTAAATTAAGGGAAACTATTGTTTGGTAAAGAAAAATTTAATGTGGGAAAAAGGATGCTAACGACATGTTCCAATATATGTCGCTGTGCTTTCAAATGGCGCTGAGTGTACTTCTCTAGAAGTGCTAACTGTTACTTTAGTTATTTGCTCGATTTAAGCAGTATTTTAGCCTAAGCAGAGCATTACAATTATGTAACGCTTACCAAACATTACGATATTACGTTCCAGGTAATTTATTCAAACTGTGAAAGGTTTACTATTCGAGTATTAATCTTTTTTTAATAGTTCACTTTCTAAACTGTTATATAAGGCCTTGGCTATACCAAGGTTATTAGAATAGAAAGGTTGCTCAACTCCGAGCCACTTCCTGTTTTTTGTTGAAGTTTATATTTGGCTC
>JAQIWS010000040.1:0-80428 GCA_034696085.1 Stigmatogaster subterranea
TACTTTTATTTTTTTGTGGGGGAGGTTTTAGTTTGAATAGCGCCGTTGTATTGTATTTGTGTATATATTGAAATAAACGCGTTGTTTGTTTACCTCGCGGTGGATAACAAGAAAACGCTCTCACTGCGAATTACGCGAGATTAGTTGCACTCATAAAACCTCATTAGGGTAAAGTAAGAGCCGACAACAAAAATTTTGTTTAATGACGACAAACAATACGAGGGAGAGCCTTGGAAAGTTGCATCAGATTTGACCTCTTTCGTGATCTTTCTTATCACCTGATATTTATATTCGCTGAGCTGAGGAAAGTGATAAAATAAAATCTCAGGTGGGTATCGTAAAAGCAAAAATTAACTCGCCGTTATGCGTTCATTAAAAAAACAAACTAACAACTAAAGCGTCGTTATCATCGAGGATAAAAAAATAAAAAACAAAAATTGCTGAACAAACCCGAAGCTGATTTTGCGTAATGGAGATTATTCAAATATACGTAAAGCCACCATCGAGTTGACATTAACCGCTAAATAAACAATAAACACACCTGTTCGAATCGATTTATTTAAAAAATTATCTCAAAATCAAATTTCAAAACGCAGTCGACGACAGCGACGCCTCGCGAGAAAATATCGCATCATCTATTCACAAAATTTTTTATGAATAAATTTTTTTTTTTAATGTGGTTAAAAAAAATAAAGGGTTAAGTGTATAAATATTATCTAAACGATTCTAAATTAAAAAATTGTTATCAATTCGTATTCATAACCTAGCGAGTGACGCGTTTAAACTTCCTTGAAATTAAGTGACCACAATTCCACGGATCAGTTATTACTAAAGTTTTTAAAGACAAACTTCCGCATCATCCACTAAGGGATTAGTTTTCTCGGAAAAACATTACCCAGAGCTATACTATTATCAAAAACTTTCACTCACCCCAGTCAAAAAACTGGTTTTTCAAAAATCGTACACCAAAATTATTCAAAATCAACGACAAAAAACAATAACTTAAAAACCAACAAAAAAAAAAAAAAGAAGAAATTTCCGAGAAAAATCCCAAAACCGGAAAAAAATTACTGGATTAAAATTACTAAGCAAAGATTAAAAAAAAAAAAAAAGAGTGGGATGGGGTGGAGAAAAAGTACACAAAAAAAATAAGTCGAGTATGATTAACTTTAATCCAAAGCTAATTCAACTTACGTAATAATAAACCGAGCAATTAACATCTCAATACCACCTAAATGACATCATCCCCTCAAATAAGAGGGGAGGGACGAGTTTGGATGGATTAGCACATTGGATAATGCGCAATTATCACCCACGATATACTTCAGCGCGCGGGGGGAAAAAAGAAAAAAGAGGGCGAGACGCGTTGTTCGAGGACCCAGGTGCAAATTTGCACACCTCACTACTCTTTACTATATAGCAATCGAATAGGTGGTGGGGGAAGTTGGGTAACGAGGGATAAAGAGAGTAAGAGTGTAGGGGGGTAATGTTCAATTGTCCTTCTTTTAATCATTACTCACAAAAAAGAAAAAAATTGGAGTAAATAAGTGAGCAAACAATTTCCTACGTTGCATTCGCAACAAGTGAATCATGTATCCTGATGACATCACTCATTCTACCATATTTGTTTACACAGTAGTTTACAATACACAAATAAACAAATTTTCTCTATTTTTTTTTTTTAAAGAATTAAATGCCAATTTTTTTTTAAATCCAGTAAATTGATTACAAATTTATCATTAGTACTAGGTAAATAAACATACAAATATCAAATATATATACAACGCGTAAATATATTTTCAACGTTTTTTTGTACGGAAGTTGTGTAGAATTTTTTCCAATTTGAGGGCGACGTTAAGAATCATGTTAAGAAAAGCGACCCACGACAGAGAAAATCGGTAAAGCGGGCTCACCTGGAGACTCCACGTGCGAGTACGGCAGCGAGTTGGCCTTCGATGCGCACTACGAAAATCGTCGGCCATGTGACGTAACTGTCGTCCAAAGTTCTGGTGACTAACATTCAATGGAGACGACGGAAACGATCGTTGTTGCCAATTGGTTTCGGACTGGATGATATCGGGTAAAGGACCCGTGGAACCCAACGCGGAAGACGAACAAAACACATTGTCATCATCATCTACCAAAAAACAAAATTAAAATTAAAAAAAGGTTAAGACAATTAAATATTATCTATAATTTATAACGGTAGGAGAAAAAGAAGAAGAATAAAAAAAATGTTAAATTTGATTTAAAACGTGATAAACGAATGAAAAGTTTAGATAATTGTGACAAATCACTTCCTCGAACAGTTGTTATTATCAAATGTACCAACACAAATCTTCCACCCACCATTAAAAAAAAATGCACAGAAGGCTCCATACATTTAAAAAAAAAAAAAAAAAAAACTAAATGATGAATTTTGATTGATAATTCAAATTAGCCACACGTCACAACGCAACGCACCCACAGAAGAGAAAAAAAAATTTTTTTTGTTCGGTATCAAACCAAACGCATTCCCGCCTTCATTTATTAACCAACTCGATGACAGAATTCCGTGACCTCAACCTACAACCGAGATAGAAAAAAAAATTAAATGTGAAACACAAATAAATGACGTTCCATTATATAAAGTTTTCTTTACTCGACGGAACGCGGGAATTCATTTATATCCATATTCATCACCCACATCAAAGACAAACGATTCTCTTTTGATTCCGCCCCCACCCACCAGGTGTCCGAAGGGGGTAAGGGGGGAGGGGGGGTTATTGAGTGGAGGGCGGGGTTTGGTGGACTGTCCACGAATTCAAAGAGGATTAAAAGGGGGAGAAAAGGATTTTCAAAGCATGAGCGGGGGATTTCAAACGAACTTTTATCTCTTCGCACATGGTGGCTAACGGATTTGCCATTCAGCCGTGGACTACGTACATTTATTATTAGTCCATTGTATAAAGCGGGCATTTGATGGAAACAGCTCAATTTAAAACACTCGATGCATCCGAGTAAACAAATTCGCCAAACGTGACAGCTCGCTCCCCTAAAATTCGTTTTACTACACCCGTCATTAATCCTATTTTGAGTGTATTATCTCTTGATCCATTTGTCTTCCAAACACAACTGGGACATTGCCAATACATGAAATGGGAAATGATGGCCTAGAAAAGAAAAAAAAAAAAAAAAAAAAGGAAAGAGAAAAAAAAATTTTTCTGGTTTGGCGTTTTCTCTCATTACATTTTTTGCCCTCCCTTCCATCCCAAAAAAAAAAAAAAAAAAAAAAAAAAAAAATAGTCCGAATTTTGTAGCGGGTGTCGAATAGCAGAAAAATATTTCGAAGTAACAACTCGGGTAGAGTAGAGGATAAGTGAAAACGACGTGAGTCACACGGATAATGAATCACCGTTTGTGCATTCGGTGAAAAGGAAATGGGTCAATTCTTTCTTTCTTTTCTTTTCTTTCTTTCGAATCTTATTTCGACACGAGTGTTACCTTTCTAAAATACAAAACGCATCGGACGATAACGAAGTGATAATGGTATAAAGATTCTTCTTTTTTTTCCTATTCTCAACACGAGACCCCAATTTACATTTCAATACAACCGACATTTGTTGTCCGGAATTTGGTGTCAAAATTCACTCGCTTTATCATCATCATCATCACCATCATCGTTGTCGTGATCATCCAAAACTTCAAAAAAGAAGAAAAAAAATAAAAAATTTCGAAACGTCATCCGAGCAGTTATTATGCAAAATAAAAAAAAAATTTTTTTTTATTCTTCTCCGGTTCATCTTTTGTCCATCTCACAATACAACGCCATAATGCGATTTCTTTGAGAAGTAATTCGAATGCAAACTGACTTTAAGTCATCAACACAATACCCCCCCCCTCTCTTTTTTCCCTTACCCTCGGAAAATTTTTTGCCGTCACAAATTGGAATCTCGTCTGTCACAAAATGATCATTCAAAAATAATCGCAGTTGCTTTTCAACTCTACCGTACACTATTCATTAAATCCGCAGCCACCAAATTGAACTAATCCCGCTCACTCCCTATTAAAACAACCTAATGGTCTCGGAAATCAGAGGCAAAGAAAAGGCACGTGGATAATTATCACCACACGAGTGCATCATTTTATTTTCCCCTTTCATTCTTTTTATTTTTTATTTTTTATTTCCCCCCCCACTCCGCTCTTTTCTTATTTCGGACCATCATCCTCCGCTATGGCTTCCGTATTTTTACACCGCGTCTTCTGTTTCACCATCAAACCGACACTGAAAACATACGACGCTTTTTATCCGCGACACGCTTCGTTACTCCTTCTCCCTCGGCAGCAAAAATCCCAAAATTCACTCTCCATAAACAAGGAGAAACGAGCAAATATGCACGCGCCGATAGGCCTATTAAGGCTTAACGTTCGCGAGTCTCTAGCGTTTCAACGGAAGTTGGAACTTGGGACTTAGGTATAAAATTCATTGGGTTTTACACATTTTTTTTTTTAACTCCTACTATTTTTTTTATAACCCTATCTCATTCCCCGTTTTTCAAATGACACCCATTTGCAAGATTATTTTCATCTTCGGAAAACCCAGACACTTCCTGTTTACGTTACGTTACACCATTTTATTTTTATTTTTTAAAAATATTTCATTATTTAATTTTATACTCAGTATTTTTCAAGGATATCAATTTTTCTCCATTTCCCCGTATACTCGTATTACATTATAACAGCGATAAACTCAAAACGTGATCAATGACTCGAAAAATACGCGTCAATAACGCCAAGTTGACCGACGTCCATTTTTGAAACACTGTCCCCTTAAAAATCTCCGATTCGTAAACATAAAAAAGCGTTTATCTTTCTTTAAGCACGCGAAATTTACGGTGGTGAAAAACTGAATTAGCTTCGTAACAACTTTCCCCCACTCGACATAACAAACTGCTCATTTTTATTCTACGACGCTTCGACTCTCACAATAAACAAACCAATCCCGCACTTTTAAAATCCCATTTTTAAACCACGCACTTTATCCCACTTAAAACTAAAATATCTCCTATTAAATTAAAATTTAAAAAAAAAATTATTTTACAATAAATAAATTTTTAAAAAACTTTTACGTCGTTAATATTACAAATACAAACGGTCAACGTCCCGTGTTTTGGCTCGCCACAAATTGTGAGTCAGTGAAAAAGCGTGGTCACCCTGCTACTACACAGTAGTAGCCCGGGGGTGGAATTATTCTTCGCCTCACCCCATTACCCCACTCGCCCTCTCCACTCTCCCGCCAACCCCAGATCAGCTGATGACCCCCACAAGTCAGCTGAGGTGGCTGCAGAACCAGTGTAGCAAGAAGAGGAGGAGGAGGAAGGGGAGAGAAACGACCGAGGCCCGGGAAAAGATCTTTAGCCTCGAAACGAGTCTCGCCTATATTATTATTTCTACAAATATTTGTCCGTTACATTTCACGCGTAATTTAAATCAATCCTAAAAACGTAAACTCGTTCCGGTGCAGATTTTCTTAGCGTTAAATTTTTCAGAATTACGCACCTAAAAAAAAAAAAGTAGTGGTTAAAAATCTTCTTTTTACTCTCTCTTCCCCCCTCCCCCACTTATCGCTCCGGACGAGTTTATTTTTGGTGGTGAGCCCCGTCGGGAGGGGGTGGAATTTGAGGTACCCTTAACCAGTCAAGCCAGAACCAGTCCCACAATAAAACAGCTGGAAGCTCAGCTGGACCTCAACCTACCCACCCACCCACCCACTGGTGCCCTGTCTCCGGGGCAAAGGTGCACTATTCTAATTGAACTCGCATAAAACGTGTTCTTTCTCCTTTTTGCAGGATTCTTATTTGTGCCACCAAATAAACATTGCAGATTCAATCTGTCTGTTTTTTTTTTTTTTTAATTTTTTCTTTTTCTGGAATTTTTTTTCTTCTGAAACCGTGATTGAAGTTATCCACCTCGTGCAAACTTTTAAAAAGTTTTTTTAGTTCTTTTAAAAAGCAGTGTCTCGTATTTTTTTTTTATTCCGCCTCTCACCAATAAACTGACCTCGTTGGTTGATAATGATCGAGAGACTCCAATTAAGACACCGGGCTCAACGCAAAACGAGAACACCCCGAAAAAAATTTACAAAAAAAAATATAAAAAAGTTACTTTTTTTACCAACTATAATTTAAAACATCAACTTAAAAAAAAAAAAAATACACTTGTCGGAATACGCAACATTCGGCGTCCGAACAACTGGCGCCATCTTTTACCGCAAAACCAAAACAACACTTATCACAAAAAAAAAACCACTTTGACAACTTTTTTTCTTAAAAATTTCAAACAAAATGCATAAAAACGATAAATTTTTCTTACCTTCTTCTATACTCAACCCTTCTAAAAGCGACTCTAAAGACCCAGACGTCTGCGTTCCCACCGATCTCATCGACTCGCATCTTGCACGTCTCCGTTGTAACTCGACGTCGACATCGGGGGAGGGCTGAGCTTCCCAGCGGGGGCTGCACGCGACTCCCGCGGTCAACTGAGGCCAGGTGGCCCGTCGTGTGAGTCTGGGTTCAATTTGATGTATCGTCGCTTGGTTTTGTTGTGGAAATCGAACGACCGTACTTCTAACCGTGGGTCGCTCGACGACACTGCAACTTCTCCCTCGACTCGTGGGATCGGGAAAATGAAACGCGTCCGTGAAGGAGAAACTGTGACTCGGGCGGGACGTCGGTTCGTAGCCGCTGTCGACGCTTTGCAAATGACTGACAGCTCGAGGAGGTCTGTCGCGGGGGGCCAGCGAACTCATGGTGCGAGATACGTCCGCGCAGAAAACCTCATCGTCCTCTTCTTGCATTCTGTAAAAATCGAGATAACGATTTTGAGTTTTACTCCGATTGACCGACTCACCTTTGCTCTTTCAAAGCGGACTCCCTCCCCGCTAACGCTTTCCCCGCACGTGCAGCAACAGGTAGGGGCATCCGGTAGTTGGCAATCAAAAACTTTTTGCTCAACGATACCGGAGTTATAGCGGAAATTTGCAATACCCGTATACCGTAATATTGATTTCCAAGTAATCGCTCCGCGAAGTGAGCGGTAAATTAATTATTTCTTTCGTTGCACTTGACCCTGAGTTGGGACAATGACATCACAACACCGAGTTAAAAGTGTGCATCGGAATTTTTTTTGCTTTCTTCGGTAGTGCGATATTTTATGCGGTTTAGTAAAACGTGCAATCGTTACAGTAGGCTTAAGTTGTGTAGGAGTTTCGATTAGCACTCACCTCGACGTTGAAATTGGACGTAAATGTGCGAGAACTTCAGTAACCTGCTTGCGCGTGTTGTTTGTTTTGCAATGATGTCACACGAGCAATTTCCATTTTTGGAATCGAGTTCTTTTACCTCGGAACCAATCAGATCACGACGCCACCTTTGGCGGGCACTGACGAAGCAAGTCTCGGCTCGTTCCGTTCTTGTATTACCGTCGAATTTTTTTTCTTTACTAATTTTCAACTCTCAAACTCTCCTAACTCCAACTTTCACTCGCGAGAACGTTAAATAACTTTTAAACTCGCAAAAACATCGATCCAACGGAGGAGCTCGGAGAGCTGAACTGAACCGACACGAACCACATCCAAATGCACCGCGGGCTATTTCGCAGTTCTCGTTCTCGGAGCGAGATCTAACGAGATCCTGCGAGAGCCGACGCTTGTGACCCAGCAATGGCGGTTGTATTGTTCCCAGCGACGTTTGCCAGTGCCTTCGCTGGGAACAGCAACCTGCCACTAAGTTTAATCGTGAACGCAATAAGGCGAAGTTAAATTCAAAGATATGAATAATGGATCGGCGCAGGAAAAGTGCATTCGTTGAACCACCAAAAGACGAGAGAAGCAAAAGGTAAGATCACGGTGAAAAAAAACCAAACAAATAAAAAAAAATGAAATATTGATATAAAAATATTAAATAAAAACATTAAGCAAATAAACAAATATAATTTGCGTTTAAAATAATAATATTAAACATTTTTGTAATTTTTTTTGCGTAAAATTTAAAAATTACCGTAAAAATATTAAAAATGACGACGACGACGCTCCAACCAAGCACGAATAATAATCCTATTAGTTTATACTTCCATATTTTAATATTCCCACCGTGTCATTGTACCAGAAACAATTTTTTTAAATGTTTTATGGTAGAGAAGTCGATATTACGATGATCCTTACCCCCAACCCCTAATTGCAATTTAGAAGATAAACTCCAATTTATTATTTTTTTTAAATAAAAAATAATTTTTTTTCCTCTCCCCCATCGTGTCTTTTTGTGTCGTTACGGCGAAATTAAAGACTATAAATTAATTTTCTCTTGATGGTTTTCAAATCCTTGAAAAATAATAAAATTTAATATTGGTCACTTTTTCGTTTTAGACGTCAATTTTTATGAGCGCGAGTTTTAGAGATTACGACGAAATTTTTCTGTATGTTTATTAAAAAGAAATTGACGAATGTGTTTGGTAGGTGTCGAGATTTACTCGTGGTACCTCCTACGGTGCACGTGGCGTCGTTTGTGACTGGAGGCCTGCGAGATTTGTACAACAACATCCGAAGTAAAACAACTCGACAAACGCATCGTAAGTTTTTCTTTACCCTAAAAATCATTAAAAAAAATTTTAAAAAGAAAAAATATATTTTTAAACGGATTATTTATTTATATTTTTTTTGTGTTTATTTTGGTAATCCTGTTATTTAAGAAAAAAAACTAATTTGCATCTGATAATCTTAATGAGATTTAAGAACGAGTGAAATTTTGTATAATTAATTAGTAGGACAACTCGATAAAAGTTTGGGTGAATAAATCACGGAAATCAATTTTCGCGAAAACAAGTTTGACATAAAAAATTATTTTTTAAAGCAGGAAAAATGAATATTTCGAATGACGCAATAGAGGTCAGTGGTCTTGACGGCATTGAGACATGTGGTCAACAAAACATTTATCTTAGAGTATCCATTAGAAGAGATTACTGCAAAATGCAGGGCACCAATCTCAGATTACATTTCAAAAAAATATATAATAAAAGATAAAAATATTTAAAAACGATACAAAAAATTTTTGTTGTAAAAGAGTAACGTGGATTTTATTTTATTTTTTTTTTGGATTTTTTAATTTCTCGTTTGACCAGACGCAGAAATGAAAAGAAACTCGTTCCATTATGTTTTTGTCATTTATAAATTGTGCCGAAATGTTTGGCGTCTCGCGTGTGGTGATCAATTATGACGTCACGGGATTTTTTTTTTTTTTTAGTTGTAAGACGTCGTTCGACGTTTTGTTTACGTTGTGGTCAGTCGGGGGAAATTTTATTCGTGGTAATAGATAAGTCGAGTCGTTGATGTGATACAGAAGGGAAAAGTTGTTACCGAGATAAAATATCGTCAGTTCAAAGACGAATTGGATTAATCCAGTCCAACGACATCTCTCCCTCTTTTCTTATATTTTTCCTCAAGATGAATGCATTTTCTGTCTGTTGGTGACATTCACGTGCATATTCTTTATTCCCGTCCCGATAAATCGGATGAAAATGCAACACGAAAACAAAATTGCTTCGTGAATCCATTTTCCACCACTAGTGGCGCCACGTTACGGCTCAACCATAAACCTAATTTTTAATACAAAAAATAATAAATCGAATTCCTAGGATATAAAGATTATATTTTAGAGCGATGTAATAATTTTCCCCACCAAAATGAGAGTAAATTTTCAGGTTTATTAAATTAGTAACAGTTTGCAAATGAGCTTCAACTTTGCGTTAATGTGATTTGTCAGTGGGGATGAACTCTCAAACTGCATTACGCTAAGATAAATTAATACGGCCGTCGTATGAAGCAAAGGTATTAATTACCAGCACCAACCGATTAACCCTTTGAGGTGCTGCGTTCTCTCCAAACGGGATTTGCATTTATTTAACCGCCAGCTTCGAGTAGAGCGCGGCGTAGTTGCTGGCGAGTGAAACAATTTTTATTAAGTTGTACACAACGCTGATTGCGAGCTAAATAAATGGAAAGGACAAAGGGGTTGCCAGTTGTGTCCATCATTTAAAATTCAACGATGTTGTTTGTATTATGGGAGATTAATTTTTCGTTTTCGTTTGGTTGAGTTTGATTGAAACGCTTCTGTTTGATTCGTGTCAACATTTTAACTATTAATTTACGGAAAATGCATTTTAATTATCATCGTTGGATTTTCCGAAATTCACTCCCTCGAGAACATTGTCTATTTTCTCTAAATAACATTACAGTATTACTACAGTACGTCGGAAAAAAAATGTCATATTTTTGTACTTTGTGAAAAATATTAATAATAAAAGTGAAATATATTTATATAAATATTTTAGTAAAACTCGTTTAAAGTAATTTGTGTAGTGTATCATTATATCGAGAGCGCATTTGTGGCGGTGACAGCTGCATCATTAATGAGTTGGTGCTCTCTGAAAACAAGTCGAAATGAATCCTTCTGACACATTACAAATCGCTGCCATTAGCCCACAAATACACTAGAAATCAAAGATACAGTGCAAACTCTCTCCATACATCAAGCAAAATAAAAGTTGGCGCCTTTGACGCAATAAAACGCAGACACAGCTCGTCTCTCTCTCTCTCTCTCTCATTCTCATGGTCAGTCTAATCTGGTGAGTAATTCACCCTGCAAATCTCGCCTGATTTACACACTCGACATAAATGGAAATTTTTTGACGGCTTAAAACTTTTATTCCACGTCGTGATTTACTTCTGCCTATATTTTGTTGCGTTCGATGATTAGTTAAACGCTACGCGCTATAAATTCATCGACCAAAAAAAAGAAAATTTTTCTTTTTTTGGTACAGTATTTTAGTGGAAAGTTGGGAATAAAAAATACGTAAAAATTATCATAAAAGTTATTTAGCTCGTTAGTACGCGTCAGTTGTTTATAAGCGTAATAAATGCATAACGAGTAGTCTGGTATGAATTTGACATTGATGGAAAGGGTTGCTCGGGGAGTCTCACACTCTTTTCACAGTTCCCACCAACGATGATTCTTGTCTTTTAACGAACAAAAGGGGGAGCCAGTGTCCAGTTAATGTCGTTGTCCAGTATAAAACTGACCAAGCGCGAAATTGAAATGGCACGTCTAATTATCTTAAGTAAGTCGAGTGATGACACACGACGCATTTTACGTTATGAATTGGACGTTGTCAAAATTTTTAAAGAAAGGAAAAAATAATAAAAGCAAGTTTTTTATATAAAAACTTTGAGGGTTAGAAAACGAAATCCTAATCTGCTTAGTATAAAACGTGAGATTCATTTTAAAAGTGGATCAAACGTTTTTACGATGTCGTAACTCAATCTTACCGAAGGTAAATCATCCTATTACAGGTGCAAACAACTTCCCCACTGACGTATCAACTGCGCTCATTAAATTTTATGCAGTGTTTAGCAAAGCGATAATCCCTCAATATTGACGATGAATCAACACCAATTGAAATAAACTGCCCACCGATTTTTAAAATCAAAATCCCTTTATGCTTTTTCCCCACAGAAAGCGGCATTTACACCGACCAACACGGATGTTTCGACCCGCAGCCAAATATGCCCTTACTGGCCAGGAGATATCGATTCGTCGACGTCATCGGCAAAGGACAGTCGTCCGTCATCATAAAAGCAAAAGTTAGTTGTAAAATTTTAAGTATAAACTGTAAAATATTTATAAATTTGAAATTTGAAATATAATAATGGATTTTGACAGGACTCGTTTCAAAATGATAATCTCGTGTCCATCAAAGTGTTACACACGGCAAATTTCCTCATCGGGAGTCAGGAAGCCGATATAATGCTGGAAATGAATAGCACGGATCCGTGGAATTACGTTCCGATCGTCAAATTATTGGTGAGTTTTGGTTTTAGGTTCTGTGTAATATAATTAATAATAATATCTTTTGACCCCCGCGTTGGAGAATTGCTCGAGCGTTTGCTTACTTTTCATCAATAAATGGATGAGGATTTATTTAATGACGGTGCGTGTGTACCTTGGATGTTGAGTTTGGGGAATTTGTGTTGGATGTCGTTTGTTTGAGTTAGTGAGTCGTGAAAATATCACGACACTGTTTGCTTCCCGGTGAAAGTTAACAATTCTGGGAAAAACGATTTTGTAGTTTAGCTCGATGCTTAAACTGTTTAAAGAGACGAATATCCTCCCATTAATGAATTAACGAGATGGACTCAAAGTGCGGTCATTTAGAAAAATGCCCGAATAAAAAGTTTAGCTACGAGATAATAAACGTAGAGTTTGCGTTATTTATGGAGTTGGAAGTTTTTAAGCAAATTCATTTTATAAATTTTTCTTTCTTTTTCTTGAATCTTCTTTTCGGAGAAATTGCGTAATTTTTTTTCTTTTTTGTTCTCGTTTCTTATTTACATAATACATTCACAATAACAAAACTATTTTCTCTTTGTCTAATTTGAAATGCAGGAAGTAGTGAATAAATCAGTGATTTATTTGCATATTCAGATCAGACATTTGTTGTGCACGCAAGCGTACTCCGGGTTTGTGTGTGTGGGCTTCGGGGGAGGAAAGGGGATAGTGGGGCAACATCTTCCGCGCAGACTCGGTTATGATGAGCCACTGAAATATGGTTATTACCTCGGTATTCAAATAAACCCGCATTGTCACTGTGGCGTCTCGTTTCACATAAGAAATTGGGATTTCCCTCTGCTATTTTTCCCCCCTCTCTCTCTCAACCGATTTTTTCTTTCTTCGTCTTCGTAACCCGAAAAGAAAGTAAAATTTGAATGATTTGCGGAAAAGTAATGGTCAAGTGATTTATGGTGTTTTATGTTTTGTTGAAAAATGATATTTATGTGTTTTGAATTTTAGAATGTATTCAATTTTGATGATCATTATTGTTTGACTTTTGATCTTCTTCATCCCGATCCGATCAACGATCACTTTAAGACGTTAGGGTTAATATCTGATGAGGTAATTTTTATTTTTTAAAGTTGAGAGTGGTAATGGTTTAAAATAAACGATTTTTAATAGTTTTTAGTACCAATTCGTGACGTCGCGATAAAATTGTTGTCAGTGTTGGGATTTTTAACTAGAATTAATATTATCCACGCGGATTTGAAACCGGACAATATTCTACTTCAAGATGGTAGTTTGATTACGAATTAAAAAAAATATATATCGTTGGTTTTGTTCTTATTATTTTTCTTTAATTTAGAAAATTCGTCGGCGTCGATTAAAGTCGTCGATTTTGGAAACGCGATTCGTTGCGTTCACGAAGAACTTTCACTTTATTACACCGACTACGAACTACAAACACTCATCTACAGAGCACCCGAGGTAAGACGTTAATTATCAATATTGAAAAAAAAAATTAGAAAAACATTAAAAAAATAAATATTCATATTTTACCTTCCCCACAATTTTTGCCTTAACGAAAGCAAAACATTTTTTATGCGTCTATGTGTACTTAGTAATTTCCTAAAAGAAAAGTTGAAGAGCACATTTGTGTGTTTACTTAAAATTTCAATTGAAATTTGCAATTCTCGGGTGTCGGGGGAAAAAATAAAAGAAAAAACGTTTCAAGAAAAACATTGAAACCTTCTCATTCTCCCTCCCTTTCCTCCCCTGCCTACTTTACTTTCCCAAATCAGTGATTGGTTTAAGTGGTTCATAAATAGAAAAAGAAGAAAAACAAACTTAACTTAGAGTAAAGTAGTGGGTGTAAGTTGTTGTTGATCTGCTTTATTTTATTAGTTTTTTCTTATTTTTTCATTTTGTTGTTTTTTGTTAGGTTCTTCTTGGACTTTCGTTTGGATTGCAAATTGATGCGTGGTCTCTGGGTTGCATCATTGCTGAATTATATTTAGGACAACCTCTGTTTTTGGGAAGAAATAAAACTGAAGTTTTAACTAAGGTATTAATCTGATATATAATTTTTGTTTTAAAGATTAATTTAAATGAATTTTGTTTTGTAATAAAAACAATACAAAGATTACGTCAATTTTGGGGCCTTTACCTGAAGATTTCAGTCGAGGAGAATACAGTTCGCAGTTTAATCAGTTTATTGGAGTTCCTTGGAGTAAATTCGGTTGGTTAAATTATTAAGATGATGGTTAGTAATAATTATTTGTAAAATAAATGTTGTCCGTTTTAGAAATCATGCAGAATTTAAATAACGCACTGGGACAATGTTGCGATTGGAAATTTGTGGATTTTCTCTCTGGCTTGTTATCACTGTCTCCAGGTAAAAAAAAGTTAAATTAGTACAGTAAAGTGGATTTAACTAATTGTAAAATGAACTATAAAAATTCGCAGACGAACGTACAACTCCATCGTTGGCGATTCGTCATCCTTTTTTAGCATCTTCACTGCCATATTTATATTTATGTGCACCTACGACTCAAGGTTTAAAAAAAAATTGTAGTTTGTTTTTCAATATTTTACTAATTAATTTATTTATTTATTTTTAGAAACTCAATTTTATTCCTCTATTTTACCTGGTGTCACACATCCACGACCGCCATCTATTCGAGATCACTGTGTAAACATTTTAAAATCACAGCGTAGAAATTCGAAAGAGATGGAAGAAACTCAAGTCGGAAAATCGTGTCTAGAAGAAAATGTTAGTTTAGGGGATGTCGAATCTAAACCGTTCGCTGAGAAGCCGTTAGTAAGCAGTGGGAGTAATCGCATGAATCTCAATGGAACGATATCCAAATATTCGAGTAAACTGAAAAAGAAATGGAAAAGTAAAGATATAATTAAAATGCATTCCGTTAAGTTTGTCAATGTGCGTGAAATTAAATTGCCTCGGAATAGAATCCAAGTTACGGATAATGTATCAAAGAAAACGAGTACCGTCTGTAATAAAGAAGTAAATGTTGAATGACAGGTTTTAAACTCGTGGAGGAAATTAGAGAGTCTTAATATGAGAATTTATTGTTCGAAAATGCAACTTTTCAAACTTTTGTGGGTATTTTTTGTGCTAACTTGACCAAATTAAATTTACATTGTAAATTATTATGAATGCTATTAATATATAATTTATTATTATTATTATTATTATTACAATTATTATTATTATTAACTATTTTTTTCTCTTGGTTATTTGTTAGAATTTTGTTCATATTGCGAAATTTTAATAAATTGCAAATTGTGATTGATTTTCTACTTTGTTGATTATTTACTGAATGTAATAAATTATAACGACACAGCCGCTATTATACTTAAATACTGTATACAGCAAGTGGCCCGTGGTTTAGATTCTTTTTCCGTTCACTTTCCACGTGTTGCCGCAATAACTTACCGAAGGAGAAGAAACCGACAATGATGTCATAAGAGCTGCTGCGCAACTTCTGCGAAAAAAATTTACAATCAAAAACACCTTAGTAAAAATTAAATTTTTCTGATTTTGGATTATTTATTTCTCCCAAGAGGGAGAGAGCCGTTTCTGGAAGTAGTGCAATACCAGAACAACTCGTAGAAGGATTAGAGCAAGCTCAAACATCCAACTTGTTTTCAAAAATCTGTTAACATTCTCGATGTTCAATGAACACCATATCAGATGTTAAGCTGATAAGAACAGATACTACAAATTGATCTTAGCTACAAGAGCCGTGATGCGATAATTTCTTCCGAAATTACACTGTTCTTCTGACGAAGAAACGTCATTGAAACATTTGATACGTAACTGAAAAAGTCGGTTTAGAAAATTCGTGGAATGTTCTTGTGAATTTCAATGGAGTCAATGCAGAAATATAATAAATCACTTTTATTTTGTATATTTGAAACTGGATTGTATGAATCAATTTTTTGATAAATTCTCAAAAAATTGAAAAATTGAAGAATAGAGATTTGGATTAAAGCGCCACCTGGTTGTCGAAAAAATTGATTCATTAACAATACAGTATTTCGTATTTCTGGATTGGTTTTTTTGGCTAAAGTATGTTCGGTGTAGAAAATTCTCGAAATTACATTTACGCTTTTTAAAATGATGATGTAATAAGCACATAACGTCATTTCTTGTAGACTGCGTGCTACATTACGGTTGCATCATGCAAAAAATCATAGCTGTGGTAAAATTGATAGCAACAAATCCAAATACTAGTTCACCTGAGGTGATATACTGTAGTTAAATAATGAAATGATTAAAAAAAGCAAATTTTAAGAATACGAATTCATTTTTCATAATCCATCCACAGCCAAAAAAAAAAAAATTCTGTGTAAGAGTTAGATTGCATTTTGATATTTTTTTTTGGCTGTAGATGGATTAAAAACGTGATCTGCAGGAATGCCTGTGTTGGGCATTTTGATTTTTTGATGGTTGAAGTTGTCATTTTTGTTTGGAAGCACGTTGAATTTCCTTAGGTGGTTTATTGCATCCCGTTGTACGTGGTTTTTACTGTTTTCAGCAATTCTTTTCCGTTTTCTCCGTATTTATTTTTGTTGTCCTATGGTTTTTGCAGTTTTCTTGCGTGTTTTTTCGTGCCGTTTTTATCTTTTTCAGTGTGCCTTTTTTTTTCCTTCTCCACTTTTTTCTCACTTTCAAACTTGACATTCCTTTTCGCCTGTTTTCCATAATTTCTCAGTTTTTCTTTGCTTCTCCGGTGTCCCTCGGATTTTCTTTTCTGATTTCTTGATTCCCGCCTGCTGCTATTTTTAATCTCCATTGCTTCCTATTTTTCACACTAATGTCGCTACTGTGCAGAGGTTCATGAGGGATGCAGAGGGAACACTGGCATTGCGAACCCGCACATAAAAAATAAAATTTAAACTTTGACATAATGTATTAATTATAGTAGTCAACTTGCTTATGGTGCTATGCAATAATAAATTAATAATATTTTGGTAACAACAGTAGAGATTTTAATATACCCTCTAACCCATGTACTAAACCATGGCCAACCCAAATAAAAATTTTAACCAAACTTTTATCATTTAATACTACATCACTAAACGAAATATTTATTACCAATATTATAAAACCAATATTTATTACTATAACTGTATATATTTCAAAACCAACGTAAAAGAGACGCTTTGGTTCGAGGCTTTAGCGCCAAGCTAAAGTTCATAAACCAGCGGATATTTCGTCGATGTGTTGACAGCTCTCGAACAAAGTCAACTTTTCGATTCGCCGCCGAAAGAGTTATCTTTATCTCTATTTCTAACTAATATTATAGAAAGACACGCCTTCGGTTCAGGTTAGTACCTTCATATAAAAACGAATCTTATCCGAACAACCAATGTGATAAACTTCATTTCCGTTAGGCCTAGCGAACGGCGTTGAGAAAATAGCGGTTGCAATCGAAACCAAACCAAGTTCACGTTTTAAAAATATTCTTTAAAAATGTCGTCAACTACTCAAAAGCATCGAAATTTTGTTGCTGAACCGATGGGAGACAAGCCTGTTACGGATTTAGCGGGTATCGGCGAAGTTTTGGGTAAAAGATTAGACGAAAAAGGTTTCGATAAGGTAAAAATTTTAATCCTTTATTACAGTAAGAAAATTAAGTGTTGTGTAATGATATTTGAACTATACTTCACAGGCGTACGTTGTACTTGGTCAGTTTCTCGTTTTGAAAAAGAGCCGGGAATTATTCGTCGACTGGTTGAAGGATTTGTCAGGAGCTAACGTTCGTCAAGCGAGCGACTGTTTTCAATGTCTTGCCGATTGGTGCGACGAATTTTTGTAACTTTTAATTAATTAATTAATTTTTTTTTGTATGTGTTTTATGTATTTTTAATTTTTATATTCTACCTTAAAAAAATAGTTGTATTCCATCACGAACTAAGGTGATTGTGTTTTCACTACAATGTAGAACCCAAAAATGAAATTTTTCTTTATTCGGTTTTCGGTTCTTGATTTGAAATTAATTTTTTTTAAATCTTTTCTTTTCGGAAATTTTGTTCCCACTTGTAAATAAATTTAAAACAAAAAGCTATTTTCACAATAAAATGTAATACAATTTATTGTAATAAACCGTCGAAAGAAAGAAAATTCGTGCGCAACATTTTTATTATCGTGATTAATTCTTTACATGTCTGCAATTTAATTACAATTAAATGAACTTCATTGCTGTATTTTTCACCTTTTCTTCTTCGAATTCCTTTCTAAGATGTTGAGGTACTTTCCGCGAGTCATTTCTTTGGCTGAAATATGAAATTAAAAATATAATTACTCTATATAATTTTTCGGCATTCATTATAAAAATGAACCTTCTTCTAGGCCTAATTGGTAAGCTAAATTCTGAAGTCGCTTTACTTCTTCAATTAAATTCGCAGCTGTCAAACTTCCAAATTCTGCGATAGTTCGTAAACTCGTACGTTAATTTACGGTTTTTAAATTGAATTCAAAATATTTCACCATTGAGTAAATTATAATCTTCTTGATCCAAGTCTTGAAGCCATTTGGGTTGCGGGCTGTCTTCGGTAAAAGGCTAAAATAGCGATTATAACCAATTTTTAATACAAGCATGTATCATATTGAAAAATCTCACCACGGAATTGCTAACAAATTCGGAGACTCCGGGAACTAAAAATTAAAATTACAAAAAATTAAATAAATTTCAGTATGTTGCGTTACATTGTAATTTCAGTTATTTCTAGTACATATTTTACTTTGTTCAGGCCACAAATCCGGTGATGATCTGTCGAGTTTTTCGAAGCTCAAGAGCGATTGGTCTAAATCTGAATAAAATGAGAAAAAACGAAATGTTAAAATTGTTTATTACGACGTAGACGGCGTAATCGACTTCATTAAACGAGACGAAAAACATTAATTGCAAATGAAGCTGATATTCGAATGAGTTCCCTGAAAACTTTGCGGTTCTTGGAGTATTGCGATACACCGAAAGCATTTACTTCGGAAGAGGAGTTTTGGAAAATAATATTTTTACTAGGTTTGAAATTTACCCGCACTTGGAGACGCCATGTTCACGAAACGTCATTTCCTCTCAACGAATAACTGAGTCACGAGATTTATTCTGACTCTAGTGAGGAATGTCGACACACAGCCTACGTTTTGAAGATAGCCGTGTCATATTGCTGTGCTGCACTGTTTGTGTAAAATTAAAGTGAAAAGCGGATCTCAAATTAGGCACAATTTTTTAATTAAACTTCAGTAGTTTACTAATAATGTCGCGGGATCGTTTATGCCAGCCTCTCATAGGATATGTACTACCTTATCAGCCAATTAGTGATCAATGTAGGCTGTGCTCGCACTTAAAACGTAGCCAACGTAGCTATCAAAACAAATAGAAAAAGACGCCCTCAAGCGTTCATTTGCTTTTTGTACTTAACCATGTTGTCAATGCTGAAGACGTCTCGTTGGCAGGTATGGAGATTATTACATATAATTATCAAACTCTAGAAAATATCATCTAATATAATTTGTAAACAAAGTCAGTTTGTGATCGTTTGGTTAATTGTATGTGACACGTAACGGTATTGCTTTATTTTGATGCTGATTACACATGCGTACAGTACTAAAAGTTATATTACAGTACTGCTGTATATTATTATTTTCATTGGATCCAGATGACACTAATACCATTATATTATTACACAGATTAGAATGTGCCAAGTAAGCAGAGCGTGGTTCAGCAGTTCACAGGTAACTTTAAGTGTCATTTTTTAAATTATGAATTTATTGTACCATATTTTGATTATAGATTAATGAATTAATGTATTAATTTGTTTAGGGGAATACGAAGCTTTTTATTAATGGGAAATTTGTTGAATCCGAAACGTCAGAGTGGATTGATGTAAAAAACCCGGTAAGCTTGCTAGAGTACTTAAAATAAATCCGATCTTAAGATTAAGATTTATCGCTTAGGCGACAAATGAAGTGGTGACCCGAGTTCCAAAGTCTACTCAAGCAGAAATGGAATCTGCAGTAAAAGCTGCCAAAGATGCTTTCAGCACGTGGTCGCAAATTTCCATTCTTTCTCGGCAGCAAATTATGTTTAAATACCAACAACTCGTAAAAAGTAATATGGTAAGCGTAATATTTTTCTTTACTGTATTCATTGTAAGTAATATGGTAAGCGTAATATTATTCTTTACTGTATTCATATTACAATGACGTTTCGAATTTTTTAACAGAGAAAACTTGCTGAGCTTATTACGAAAGAACAAGGGAAAACGCTTGTAGATGCTGAAGGCGATGTTTTTAGGGGTTTACGTAAGAATTTTCTATTCTCTTGGTTAATATTTCATCAATTTATATTACTTTGTAATATTTGGTTTTAGAGGTGGTGGAACATTGTTGCAGCATTACGTCGTTACAACTTGGTGAAGCTCTGCCAAGCATTGCTAAAGATATGGATACTATCACGTATAGAGTTCCGTTAGGAGTTGTTGCTGGAATAACTCCATTTAATTTCCCCGCAATGATTCCATTATGGGTAATGTTAATTTGTTTTGCCACAATTGCAAAGATGTGTTAATGTAAGTAAATACTTTTAAATGAATTTTAGATGTTTCCAACGGCGATGGTCTGCGGTAACACGTGCTTAATTAAACCTTCCGAGCGGGATCCTGGTGCTTGTATGTTGCTCATGGAGCTTCTTAACGAAGCGGGTTGTCCGCCGGGAGTAGTTAATGTGATTCACGGTCAAAACGAAGGTAAAAAAAATTATTAGCATTGTAGTAAGAATAATAAAAAAAATAATTTGCTTTATTTTCATTTCGCAGCTGTTACATTCATTTGCGATCATCCTGACATTAAGGCAATTTCTTTCGTTGGATCGGATAAAGTGGTAATTTTTTTAAATTTTGGATTTACAGTAATATCGTAATTATTTCAAATTTTGAGTGTTTTTTTAAAGGGCAAATATATCTATGAACGAGGTTCCAAAACAGGAAAGAGAGTGCAATCAAATATGGTACAAATTTACGTTAATTGAATGATTTAGAGTTTTAGACTAGTCGTAAATTAATTTGCAACATATTGCTCGAAATTAAGAGATCACAGGACATCCTTGATGGTCTACGATAATTGAACATAATTTCAGTGTATAACGTTCACAAATTTTACTAAATTTTTTTCCAATATTTATCTCCGAATTTCTTTTTAACAGGGAGCGAAAAACCACGGCGTCATTATGCCAGATGCGAATAAAGAACATACCCTTAATCAGGTATAAATAACTAATTTAATGTGCACGTACTGTAATACTTCAAATTTTTTTCTCTTCTAATCCTAGTTAGTCGGTGCTGCATTCGGTGCAGCTGGCCAAAGATGCATGGCCTTGTCCACTGCTGTTTTTGTTGGCGAATCTAAATCGTGGATTCCGGAATTAATTAAGCGTGCCGAAAATCTCAAAGTTAATGCCGGCCACATTCCTGAAACTGATTTAGGACCGGTGATATCGCCTGAATCCAAAGCGCGAATTATTCAATTAATCGAAAGTGGAATTAAAGAAGGCGCGAAATTAGAATTAGACGGCCGAGAAATTGTTGTCAAAGGATATGAGAAAGGAAATTTTGTTGGACCCACTGTTTTAAATGATGTCAAGGTATCAGTAAGATATGGTAATCGATTATTACTCATACTAATAATCAGTTTGAATTTTTAGCCACACATGAAATGTTATACGGAAGAAATTTTTGGACCGGTATTGGTTATTTTAAACGTTGACACGTTAGAAGAGGCTATTAAATTAATCAACGATAATCCTTATGGAAATGGGACGGCAGTGTTTACTACAAACGGAGCAACTGCGCGGAAGTTTACCCAAGAAATAGAAGTCGGTCAAATTGGCGTAAATGTCCCGATTCCCGTTCCGTTACCCATGTTTTCATTCACCGGATCAAAAGCGTCGTTCATGGGGGATACTAACTTTTACGGAAAAGCTGTGAGTAGTAATGTTAAATGCTTAAATAAAAAGTGTTACACAATGAAATTAATGCGAATTTTTGTGTGTTAGGGAATTAATTTCTACACACAAGTTAAGACAGTGACGCAATTGTGGCGAGATGCTGACGCCACGCATTCGAAAGCAGCTACGGCTATGCCAGTAATGCGTTGATATCAGAATTTTCGTCTTCTGATCTCATTAAAAACCGCAAAATAATAATCATTGAATAGATAATTAAAATCTGGATTAACAATTATCGTGTTTATTTAGCTCATCGGTAAGCCTGATTAAAGAAATAATAAAGGGAAATCGGCAGTCCTAACAAGTACTGCAAACGTAATTAAAATGACGCTCAACTGTGTTACTAAATCAAGCAAAGAAGGAACTAATTCTAAAGAAATCTAATGTCGTGAATCGATAAATCCGAAGAAAAGAGTGGCTAAAGATCTTTTCTAGTCCAAGCAAAAATCAAGGCAAATTAAATTGTTGTCTGTAGCGGTACAATTCATGTTAAACTTATACGATCTCATTAAATTTAACATATCGAACCATCCTTGCAGTATGAAATGATATATCTACCATACAGAATTCGATTACATTCCAACCATAAAATGCTCATATTTAGCCGTAAATAATTTTCTTTTTTCTATACGAGATCAGAATCTTCAAAAAATAAAATTGTAAATTAAATAATTTTTTGCAGCTGTTACGCTTATTCCCAGTTGCTGCGATGAATTGTCCGCCAAACGTGAGCTGCAATCTTCAATTAGTTTTCTTATTTTTTAAATTCCCTAAAACTAGTTCCAGCTGACACTAATTTCAGTTATATTTTCGATTTTGAGATTTGCTATAACGGCGTAAACCTGACTGCTGATCGCGCTCGATGAAAATTTAATTTTTAAATAAATTGTATTAGTCCGTCATTTCATTGAAAATCGTACAGTTAATAAAACAAGTTAAAAAAACAACTTGAAATTAATATGTTCTTGTTTATTACAAATATTTAAGCTTCACTAACTAAATATGAATCGACAGCATCAACAATTTTTCTTAAATAATGAGCACCTGGTTGAACCGAAGCGATAATTGGTAATATTGATTCCTCTCTAACGAAATACGAAATAATTAATCTATGAAAATAATTGTCCCGAGATCAACTTACTTTACATCACCGATGAATGGAAGAAAATCTGCTTGTAGCGGTTGAAGAGGATAAGAGTTAGGTAAAATGGTGAATGAGAGATCAAAAATCGCTTTAACGCGAACACCCACGAATTTGATGGTTATCCTGTTAATATCAGGCAATTACTAACAAAATAATGTCTTTTAAAATGGAGACTATTTACTTGTTATGTTCGATAGTTATTTTGTGGTTGGTTTCGATTCTCTTTACGTCTTCGACTAACCAACGTGTAAATCCCGCGACTGTCGACACTGCATTCAAAACCTGATTGACGGATTTAGTTAGATATTTTGAGTGCTGAATTAATTTGGATATCGTTTACTTTATATAGTTCGAATGTATTGTGACTCATCTCGAGGAAATTGTTATCCTTTAATCCTTCGAAGACTAGCCAATGAGTTAATCGAGCTAAAGGATTCGGTGGATCTTTAAAAAAAAAAATACAGCAAATGTAAGTACGTGTAATTTTTTAGAGAATTGCAATGATAACGAACCAATTCGAGGTATGAGTTTGATGGATGTGATATTAAATGCAGGAAGAGTAGAAAAACACGTTGGAGCTGGAATCGGTTCCCCATAGATAACCTCGAGAGACAACGACCGCCATAAATATGAAAGACAAACACCATTTCCATCAAAATCTTCCGGGTGACCTTCCAAACATTTCCTGAAAAAGAACGAAAATCAATATAAAAATGCTACTCCGTAGTTCTTTAAATTTCAGGACTAAGATTGACGATACCGTACCATATGGTAATAGCTTGATCTTTTAATTCATAAGCTTTTGTTTCCAATTTATCCAGATTCGTTTCCTCTTGTTCTTTCATTTTTTTCATACCTTCGATTTCGGACTCAACTTTCGAAAATTCTTGTTGTAAAACAATCAACGATCTGCAAAATATATTCGCTATAATAATATTGGTAATTTTTCATATAAACTTTATTTCACGTTATTTCGGCGTCCACTTCGGCATTTTTTTGATTAAGTTGTTGTTCTTTTTCATCAATTTTCATATTCAAATTTTCCAACCTTTCAAGGTCTTCAACGACTGAAAATTTTTCCAACATTTCATCCAATAAAGCGTCAGCTACAATAAAAAAAATTATTTAATATTATGACATCATCAAATTAAACTCTAAATTATTTTCAAATCACCCTTATTCAAGCTTTCCAACATTGAATCAGCAGCTTGAACATATGAAAATAAATCTTCAATTCCTATATCATCGGATTCGATTTCCTCCTCTTTCGAATCTATCAGTTCCTCCATTTTATGTGCTCGGCTATTTAATTTCTCGAGGGGATCCGTTTCGGTTTCTTCCATAAATTTCAGTGCTTGTTTCACTCCATTCATGTCAGGCCGTTCATGAATATTATTTCCATCAACCTCACATACTTCTGACATTACAACGTCGTAACCCAGCAGCGATTTTTCATTCGTCTTCGTCATATTCGATCGACTTCTCTTTTGACTACTATACCGAACATTTTTTAGGAGCGAGTTTGTCTGTAAATTATTAGTCTTCTGACGAGGGGTAATCAAAGTTTTGTCCTGTTTAATCGCTGAAGGTAGATTTTGAAAAGGTGTGCAGGAAACACTAACCGCTAAATTTTCATTCAATGTCTTTTTCTTGGGATTAATCACTGGCATCTTAAATTCCTGAAATGCGGGATGAGTTGGCGGTACTGATTTTATGGAGGATACCGATTTCTTCTCATGATAAAACATCTCCACTGATTTAACAAGAGAATTATTAACATTGGGAGGTGGACCATTCGGTTTGATTTTACCGGACAATAAATCAGTGGTCGAATCTATGAAAGAAGGAGTTTCATTTAACGATGGACATTGCTCGTCGCAAATCATTTCTTCTTGTACGTCTATTGATTTCAGTTGATAACTATTTTCAATTGTCTTTTCTTCAATTTTTTTCTCCAAAAGACCGATGGATAAGCTCTTCGTACATGGTTCAATTATAATTTCTTTTTCTTGTTTATCACATTCGTTGTCCAGTTTGCTTAATATTTTGTTCATGAGCTCGTCAGTAGTCGGGAATTTCTTTATGTTTTTTTCATGAAATTCACTTGTCTCGCTTTTTTCTTCAATAGTGACGTTTAGTGATTTCAGTTTACTTTCCTTTTTACTCTCGTCCACTTGGTTTAGCGCTCGTTCCGTTTCTCTTAGAAGTTGAGCGGTTGATTCATGAGTAATTTGACCAGTAAATTCGTACGTTAAACTCAAATTCGATGTATTTTGAGTAAAAGACGCGCTCCTGGACTTGTACAGTGAAAAATTCTCCGAAATATCTTCTTGGGCTGCGTCCGTCTTTTCCATTTCATCTTCGCAAAACTTGGAAGTATTATTCTTCAACTCGTTTTCTACTTCCTTTTGTGTTTCTATATTACTTCTGCTGACCTCTATCAATTCAGATTCGGTACTGCTGACACCACCTCTATTATCGGCTTTCGTCAGAATACGATCTGAATTTTGTTTATCTTCATTTTCACTCTTCGTATTATTCAGCAACAAGTTGACGTCAATATATCCCGTAGTGACTTCAGTCATGTCCATATTCTCAAATGTAATACTTCTTCTGACACCGTCACTACTGTCAACTTTCGTCAGAATGTGCTCTGAATTTTGTTTATCCTCGCTTTTACTCTTCGTATTATTCAGAGACGAGTTCACTTCAATGTATCTAGTACTAACGTCAGTCATTTCCATATCCTCAACTGAAGTACGTTGTCGGGCACCATCTACATTACCTATTTTCACGTGAATTTGTGCTGAATTTTTTTCACCTTCTTTTTCATTATCAATTTTAGTTGGCAATGAATTGACTTCAATATATCCTGTACTCACATCCGTCATGTCCATATCATCAAACGCAGCACTTCTTCTAGTAACGTTATAAGTATCAACTTTCGCCTGAATGTGTACTGAATTACGTTTGCCTTTGTTTCCACTCTGTGTATTACTCGGTGACGAATTGATTTCGATGTATCCCGATGTTATCTCGGTCATATCCATATCATCGAACATTGAGCTTTCGTTAGTACCCGGAGTATCGCCAATTTTCATCCCGTCTTGTCTCTCCTCATTCTCGCCACTTGTTTTATTTGGTGGCGACATTACCGTAGCTTTGTTGTTTCTTTCTTCTACACAACTTGACATGTCTGGATTTACTATGATGTTACCCGTTAAACAGTCTGTCATCTCCATTCCCACGTCATCATTGTAAGACTGAGTAATTTTTTCACTATTTTGAGATATTTCCGTTGTATCCTCACCGGCCATATTGGCAGTACAATCGTTTTCCTTATTGATGTCATTTTCGACAGATTTCTTAACGGGCTTCGTTTCTCTCGTCGACGTTTCATTTTCATTTAAAAGCGAACTCAGAATAAAATTCGATGAGATTTTTCCCACTTCATTAATTACTCCGCACGCTTTAGTGAAACTCATATCAACCAATGACTCGCACTTGTCATTCACTACGCTGAAACCACCGCTATTGCCAGTCAATGTCCTTCGAAGTGTTTCAGTTGTATGCTCATGGACCAATTTAGCCGTATAATCGTTTTCCGTCTTGGTTTCATTTTCGGCAGGTTTATCAACCATTTTCCTCGTTTCTCTCGTCGATGTCTCTTTGTTCAAAAGCGTACTCAGAATAAAATCCGACGAGATCTTTTCGTTAATGACTCCAATAGCGTTAGTGAAACTCATGTCAACCGAGGAATCGCAAACTTCATTTTCAACGGCGGCACTATTATTTTTGCCAATCGATAGCCTACGACGAGGTTGGCTGTGGTCAGCGGGAGCAATAAATACATTATCTTTGTCAGTCTCATCGTTATATCGCAGCCTTTTATGGGAAGTTTGAGTGGTTTGTACAACGAGAACCCGCTTTTGTCTCGTAGATATAACCTTCAATATAAGTAGCATTTAATAACATTCAATGTAACCATAATTTTTTAAGTGAAATGTTATTACCTCAGCAGTGTTTTCAACTGGAAAGAAGTCTTCGTCTTGAAAGACTTCGGCTTCATTCTCTATTTTACCGCAAAGTAAACTGTCGAGTCCTTGAATTTGTGATTTAAAGCTGAGAAAAAAAAACTACGTTTCAAATTTATGCTTTCATACTTCAAATCCAAGAATGTTTCATACTTTGTGCTTTCCGACGATGATGCGCTTGATGATTCGTCAGAACCGGTAACTGTGGATAGAAAATATTTTGCCATTACTTTTCCTGCTTAATATATAAAATTTTACTTGCATACTTGGTTTCAACTCCGTAGTGTTGGATGAAAATGTGATTGAATCGGTATGAAATTCCCTGTAAAAAACACGTAGAATTAGAATTCATACAGTACAAAAAAATATTACCAAACTTACTTAATTTGATATTTATCCGCAAAACTAACTCGACGAACGCAACGAACTGATTTCTTTTCTTCACTCTAGTCAACCCCACAAATATATTTGAAATTATAAGTACCGAATACTTCTAAATTTACGATTTCACTTGCATGAAAATTTAAGTCCAAATCCTTAAGAGCAGATCTGTTCGGTGACTTTGCTGTCTTTAAAATCTGAAGGAAGGTAAACGTCGAATCAGATAAAAACAAAAATTAATTTCCGATCAACCAACTCACTCACCGATGATCGTTTACGATATGCTGGTCTGTCGTCCAGCCTGCACGTACCAAATAAATATTTCCAAATATTATTACCGTAAACTACACTCGGTAATGCTTACCTTTTATTGTCATCGTCGGGTAAAGACATTTTGCACTTTAGGATTTGTTTCAAAAATATTTACAACGCGTAATCCAATTTTCGCGCACAAACAAAATCAAACTTTCTTATCCGACGCATCCTCCATTTTGAAAATTTCGCGGTTGAATGTGATTGGTCGATTCCAGGGAAAGCCAACGTTTCAAAGAAATGTTACTATTGGCTACAAAACGACCAATCAAAAAAGTTGTTTGAAAATTCAAAGTTAAGTGAAACACCTGGCCAAAAATATTCTTCAATTCCACCTCTATATAAGAGAATTATTTGTTAACAAGAAATTAAATTGAATTAACTCGAATCAAATCAAATAAACTTAAAAATTCAGGCATTGTACACAAAAAATTTATAGTAACAATTCCATAGATACTTGCAATATTACAATAAAATACAAGAATTCTGCTTCTGCAAGATGTATATATAACGACGTCACATAGCGATCACTTTCACTTCTCCCCACGATGATCTGGGACGGTCCGGACAAGTCTGGGCTCGGTGTCCCATCCAGACGGACACAAACAATTTGTTGAACAACGGCGCTTCGGAGAAACGGCGCTCTGATCAACGTAGGCGTGACGTAGGCCTCCAAAGGACACAAATCGGACCAATGGGAAGCGTGGTATCAGCATTTGGCGCCATAATGAAGTCGGCCAGTTTCGTAAACGTGTCTAAACAAAAATAACAACCGATTTTTCGCTTGTGATTTGTATTTTAAAGCAGGATTTTCAGTAATTTCAGCATTGCAGACGGGAAAATTATCGCGTTTAGCGATCGTTATGGTTGACAACAACGGTGATGATCGACAGTTATTGCTAGTAAGTATGTAAATAAAATAAATTATGTACGCATAAATTGATCATTTATTTGATTTTATTTGATACTGCGGTAGAAAAATCTCACATCGTTGTTTCTGCCGACTGCTTCCGAACTGCAATCAGTTCCATTATTGCGTGATTTAACATCTGCACGCCGACCTGTAGATACGTCATTTAAAGATATTCCGTACATTGTTTCATCACCCGATCCAAAGCTCAACGGGACTGTTAGCTGGATACGAAAAATTCAATTACCAAGTGAAGTCGAAGAAAATGAATCGTTGACGAGTACAGTTTGTTATTTGAGTACCGTCAGTGAAGAATCTTACAATTCAACAATACCTGCGTCATCTCCCGAAGTTGATACGATGCCACAAAGAACGAGAAAACGGATTACAAGTTTAAATCAAAAAACAACAGATAAGGCAACTAAGGTTACGAAGAACTCTAAAACCGAGTCAAAAAAGCGAATATACGAAGAGATAATCGAAGACGAAGTGTCTAACGATGAAGATTTTGATGGATCTGGTTGTGATAGTGACGTAACCACAAATAACGTAGAGATAATTTCGCCAGTGAGATCAAGGCGCAAAGATGTTTCAGAAGATGGTCTTCCAAAAAGAGCACGAACGAGACAATCTAAGAGAAAGTTTTCAAGGGATGATACCAGTCCATCGGGTTTAAATCTGTCGAATAACGACGTGAAGCTTGTAGGAAGTCGGACGATAACCAATTTAGCAAAAGTATAAAAAAAGACGAATGTTTTTTATCGTTTGTACATAAAACTTTGAATATCTAGGAGGAAAATTCAAATCCGGTGCGTTCGATAACGCTGCGCACTTGGAGCCTGAAATCCGGCAGCAAAAATCGAATTTTAGTGGCTGGATATAGAGAGTATGGAAAACAATTTTTCTTTTAATGTTATTAGTGATAATGAAGTCAGTTATTTACTTTTTAGAGGCGAGGAGTCGACGGTTGGTCTTTGGTGTAGTTCGCTGATTACTGAACGAATTTCAAACACTAAACTTCGTTCTTCAGCCGGAACTATTTATATCCTCAAAGGACAAATCCAGATTGAAGTAACGGTAGCACAAGGTATACCTTAAATATTATTTAAAATGTTCGTTGTAGTATTAACAGATGATTTTTTGAATTTGATTAGGAATTAGCAGAAAAATAGCGGTGTTATTTAAGAAAGGTTTTCCTCCGAATTGGAAATCGATTTTGAGTGATAACGTGACTAAAACAGCAGCTGTTGAATCCAGCGAGTGAGTCGTTACATGAATTATATTTAAATCTCTTACGTTTTGTTGATTTGTTTAATTTCGTTGTAGTTTGGTTACTAAAAAACAAGTAAAGAAAATTGACCATAACAACTCGTTTTCGTTTTTAAGTCACAATACTCACACAAATTTATGTGAAGGTGGGTAAAAGAAATTGATCAAAAAAATTGTTGAGATGTTTTTGTTTATTTTTATAACTTATACTTCTTGCAGCATCTGTTTCCAAGATTGGTGTGGAAGAATTGCCACGAACTAGAAGTGGAAGGAGAATAATCCCTCGTCTTGCATTTTGGAAGAACCAGTATATCAAAGTGGACACTCACCAAAATATTTCAATCGTTAATGGTATTTCGCCGAATGTGGAGTTACCAAACAAGAAAAACCAAAAAGTGAAAGTCAGTGAAAAAGTTTAATTGCACGAGCTTCATTTTATTTTCGAAAATTAATTATTTTGTATTTTTTCTTTAGAATAAAAGTAGTGATAAAAAGCAAGAAAAAGTCGCCAAGCAAACGCGGAAAGTTCAAAAAGATTTGAAAATATCTCAAAGTTTATCAAACGGAAGAAAAACTGAAAAGTCGACTCAGTCTCGGTCACATTCCATGACTTTACGTAACAGAAAAGGACCAACTGCTTCTCCAGTTGTCTCTGATTCGAGACGAATGATCAAAACGCAAGCTGTTATAAAGCAAACTCGCGCAGAGATTACTGAGAATTCGAGTTCAAGTAAAACTAGACGTATTTCGCGTAGTCTTTTTCAGTCAGTCAGCGGAATGACGGATGTTTCCACTAACAGGATTGGTTCAGTTACTAGAAAAAGTTCGCGTGGTAAAGCGCAAAGTGTAGTTGATGGGCTTAAAAAGATCATTTCCACTTCTAAGAAAGTGATGAATAATAAAACTGAGCAAGGCTGTAAACTCAGTGGTGGAGTGAGAAATGTTTCTAAAGCTAAATCTAACAAAACCAAGTCCCCAATACCCTTGAAAAGGACAACGCGAACAAATCCCAAAAAACCAACCAAGGAGAAAATTAGTGACAAAAAAGTGGAAGACGTTGTCACTCCACAACGTAAGAAAACTAACAAAACAAGTAAAATTCAAACCCCGAAGATTGAGAAGGAAAAACAGCCAGGTAGACTAACAATTTTAGATCTAAATTTAATTTTTGCATTAATTATATATCGTTAATTACTAGTTCCAGAATTAACTGCTCGGCCGGGAACGTTAGCCAGGAAACGACAGATTCGGGACATAATGCAGTATCAATCACAAAATTACGAAGCTGACTTATTTACTGCGGCAGCTTATAAGATACCCGAATGTGTAAATCTTAAGAAATTATTAACGTAGTGCAATAGTAGATAATGGAAAATAATTTTATTCTTACCGTAGAACATACCGGGCATCGACGATAACGATGCTTACGATTTAAAAAGTAATTCCAGTACAACAAGCACCTGCAAAACACCTGTATCAAAAATTCCACCGCTTCAACCTGCATCGAGACATAGAACACCAGAACCAGATTTTGAGTTTTCATTTGAACCCGAGATTAACAGGTAATGTTTATTTCTTAAAAATAGTGCCGGTAAAAGAAATTTTTACAAGTTCTGCCTTAGATTTTATCTCAGGTAGACGGTAAAATTTTTTTTTAAATTTTTTAATAGGTTAGGGTTTATTAGGAGTTATTGTCCAATTTGTGGGGGGCTTAGAACGTACACTGGACTTGGCTGCTGGGGTCAGATAACGTGATGTTTCCGCTTTTTCAGGAAAGAAGTGGATACTTACATTCATAATCGCAGGAAGAAAGGTCAGGGGCCTCAGTTACAGAAAAGGCTCAGGGTAAGTTCACTAATGTTGCCCAGATTTGATTGTTTGCACAATTCTAGGAATTATTATACGTTCTTATCGAATGATTTTGAGGCGCGCAAAATTCTCTGTCTGCGACAGAGGTCGACATTTACGAAATGTTTTCAATTTTAGATTGGTTTTTTTGTACCAATATTAGTTTTTAAAGTACAGTTTAGTACTATTCACCATAAGATTATAAAATATTAAAAAATAATTTATTATTATGTAATTTTGCAGGGTAAAGGAGAGAGCAAGACTCGACGATTTTCATCAAAAGCTTCATTCCATCGTTTAAATAAGAAAATATCATCTCTGCTGGTTTCTGGTAAAACTGCGCGAGAGAATTATGAAGACGATGAGGAAGAAGATTATTATTTCGATTAACATAATCTGTTTCGAACATCACTATCGATTTAAGTTTAATATCATTGCTAATATTATTTTAAATAATTATCGCATGTTAGTCATTTACGATTTTTCATCGTTATTAATAAAAATTTAACTTTGCTAATGAGCAATTTTACATTCCAATCCTGAAAAATTTTCTTTTTTAATAAAGTTACAGTATAGTTACTTCAATACTCTGTGAGGGCGTTAGTAGCCGCTTAATCCTTATCTCTAGTCTTATCTATCATTTTCTCAACGAAGGCAAATTATCAGTGGCAAACTCACTTTTCAAGTTTCGCAGTAATTGATCCGATTGAATTTTCATTTTGTGAATCAATGAGCAAACTACCGACTTTTTCTGGCGTTTTGACGGTAACCTATCATTAGCATAACTCGAGAATAAATTTAAAAGTAAAAAAAGCGAAAATAAATCGATTGCGCGAAAGAATCACGCGAGATTAAAGATAAGAGGTAAGGTGGCGATATTTTAAAATTACGTTAAAATATATTTACAAAATATGTGTTTCAGAGTTGAACAATCTTTGACGAAATGGCAGAAGTATTATTTACTAAAGAAGATGGTTTGAGATTTCTTCGAAATGTTCTTAAAATACCTCAACTGGAATTGGACAAGATTCAGAGAAACAGACTCGATTTTTTGACAAATATTATCATAAATTGGTACGAATTTGTGCCATTTCAGAACATCGATCAAATCTTCCTTACGAAACGCGAGCAAAGGCTGCCGACTCCTGAAGAAATAATCACAACCATGATGTCAGGAAAAGGAGGCGTTTGTTTACATCTCGCTTTCTTCTGCCATTTACTCCTTTCTTCTCTCGGATTTAACGTTCATCTAGCGATCGGCAGTATTCGCAGTAGACACGATCACGCCATCGTAATCGCGAATGACATCGTTGAAAAAGGAGATTCTTATTTAATCGATGCTGGATGCGGATTTCCAACGTTATCTCCAATTTCTTTACAGTTAGTCGGTGATTCCTTTACAACCAGTCGAATTTATCAAGACGGATTTTTGGAATACACGTACGTTAAGGAAGGAAGTAACGTTGTACGTTATCACCGACGTGGAGATGACGCCCGATTTGACGACGACGTGTTTAAGGATGGTTGGAGAAAATTTTACGACACAGATTTAAAATTAGTGTCTGTAGATTATCTCTATTCATCTAATTCCAAAATATTTGATTCGTTGGTTAATCCAATGTCAAATTCTTTGCTTTCTCGAGTCGTTCGCGCAATTCGGTACCCAAAAAATAGTGGAATCATAATTAAGAATAAAGAGTTAGTTATTTATGAAAATAACACAAAAAATATAATTCCATTGAAAGATATTAAGGATATTTTACATCAATTTAATGTTTATTTTCCCACAATCGACGTTACAATTGTAGAAGAGGCTTACGAGATCGCTGATGAGCAATTTAAATTATGGCAGCACGAAATGCAGATTTTAAATTCCTAAGCATCAAAGAGAATTAAGAAAATGTATCTCACGTTTACGGTGTACTAAAAAGATTACAGAAAATAATAAATAATCCTGTAAAGTGAGCAGTGACCTTGCACCTTTACTTATGGCTTAACTTATGTAAATGTGAAAGGATGTTTTAACGAAAGAAAGCACGTTTTTCAAATGAATGTAAACGGGTTATTAAATGACCGTTGAATTTTTCTAACAAATTGTCGCTTTCAACGTGAGAGTGCATCAGTAGTCGATTCAAGAATCAAGATTATTACGACACATCAGAGATAACGGAGAACTGGGGCGGTTATTGATTACGGCGACAAACTTTTATTTTGTAAGTAATTACCTTGAATTTTAGATTATCCGTACAAGATAATCTCGGCTGATGCAAGAATTATCAATTGGCAATGCGTTAAATTTTTTAATCGACAAAACTCAGCTACATTTTCGTGTTTTAACTCGGAGCGAGTCGGGACAGCGTGACGAAAAAAGGCACTGAATTAAGAACAGAACAAATCTTTAGTCAAGAAATTTTTTGTCTAAGATTTTATTTTTTAATATTTTTTCTTTTACAAGTACTTAGTAAGGAAAAAAATCTAATTTTCGTTAGAAAATAAAATAATAAAAACTTTTGAAAACTACAACTTTAAAAACTAAATTAATTTCTATTTTATATTAAAATCAGTCTTTAAAATATTACTTTTTCTTCTTTAGTCAAGAAATTGAAAAAAAAATGGACGCTGTCTTGACAAAAGAAAACGCGTTCAAATTTCTGGACACCGTTCTCAAAATTCCCAATCCTGAATCAAAATGGGTCAAGCAGACGAAATACGATTTTCTTAAAGATATAATCACAAACTGGTACCAAAACGTTCCTTTTCAAGACGTTGACCAAGCTTGTCTAACCAAAAAAGAAAACCGTTTACAAAACGTCGAAGAAATCATCGCCGCTCAAATGTCGGGCAGAGGCGGCGTGTGCCTGACCAACGCCATCTTTGCGTCACTTCTTCTGTCGGCCCTGGAATACAACGTTTACTTATCAACCGCTACAATTTTTCTCCCTTCCGACCACGTCGTCATCATAGCTAAAGACGTCGTAAAGAAGGGTGATTCTTATTTAATAGAAATCGGGTGCGGTTGGCCAGCATTTCAACCGATTCCGTTGGACGAGCTCACCGATGATGTCTCAACGAGTCACGTTTACAAAGATTCGTTTTTCGAGTACCTGTACGTCCGAGAAGGAAAGTTTATTTCACGTTACCACCACTGTTACGATTATGTAGAAAATGAAAGCTTAAGTCATTTTGTTAAAGATGGCTGGCAAAGACGAAGTCAGATGGAGTTACGTCCCGTCGACATTGATTTTATCTACTCGTCCGAAGCGTCGATGGAAAGCACGCTTATCGACTTGTCGTTGCCGAATTTAACGCGTTTGCTGCTCGCTGTGAAATACCCGAAAGGAAAAGTTGTGGTGGTTAAAGATTCAATTAAAATATATGAAGACGATGAAGGTAAACGCGTGACTGCTGAAGTGGAGAGTAAAGAAGAATTGATGAAATTTTTTGCGAGTTTTTTCCCCGAGTTGGATGAAGAGTCGGTGAGCGAGGCGATTGATTTTATTCAGAAGAATAAAGAAGATTGGAAAGATGATGTCAAAAGTAACTAATGACATTTTTGGGTTTAAAATAAGGTTTATGTAATTTTTGCTGTATCAACGGTACTTGTAGTTAAGGGGTCGTTAACATTGAAATTATTAATCTTTGTTAAAATTAGAGTTAGTTAATGTTATAACTGATTACTTATCTCACGTTTTGCGTAATCGGTGTTCTTTTGTGAGAATAAAGGTATTAATTGCAAAATAGTTCGAAATCGTTGCGTGACCGTGTTTATTACGCCTTACTTTACAAAAGATTTCATCAAGATTTCATAAAAGTTAAAATTTAAAAGAAAAACACAACGGTAAACCAAAAACACGAAACTAGGTAAATAAGCCACGGCGAATTTTTTATTCTTTTTACCTGTTTTCATAAATTCCCCCACCTTTATTTTTTTACTTGTTTTTCCACAATTTTTAAATTTTTGTCGCGAGTTCATAGGTTGAAACATCGACTGGCAAAATAAACAACAAACCGCATTTCACCTTCGAACGAGATCCCAGATAAAAAAATTGTTGTTATTGTGTTACTGTGTTAATTTAAAAAAAAAAATTAAGCGTTACAAAATTGCAAAACCCTGTCAAAAAAAAAAAAAAATCAAAATCACCTGATAAAAATCCGCGCGGTTTTTGCGATGAATAATTGCGTTGTTTATTTACAAAACTTGCATCACTCAAATCAACCGTTGTAAAATCGTTTATTTTTACTAACGTGATCCAATAACTCTGATTTTCACATTTACACACGTGAAAGAAAATTAGTCAAAAATTCCACGTGGAATATGGAAAATAAAAACTCACACTTGTCATAATTTATCAAAAAACTCACGAGAAAAAACTGACATGTATCCCAGGTAGCAATGGAGGCTCTTACCTCAGTCAAACCGCCCTTGAGGGGAGGATCCGTGATTTTTTTTCTTATTTGTCCTTTAACCTTAGAAAATGCCAAGCCATAAAATACATCAACTCCGCTAAACAAAAACACGATGAAAATTTAACTCGTAACGGGAAATCGACGTGATGGGTTAAACGAAAATTTTTTTTTTTTTAAATATCCAGAGATGTGATAATTTATTACGACGATTAACTTAAGGTGGAAAACGATTAAAGAAACAAAATAAATAAAAAAATAAAATAATTTGTCGTTTTTTAACAGAAATTTTTACTTTGATTAGATTACGCACTGCGGTAAAGGAAAAAGCAAACGAGGTCAAATCGTGATAAAAACAAAAATTTGGGTTGAATCGAGGAAAGGAAGAAAAACATCAGTCGAGGTTCCACCAAAATTTTGAGTTTATAAAATATTTTTAGAGGGGTTAATAAATTTGTTGCTTTTTTACGAGATCCGTCAACGGTTTTTCTTGTAACTAAATTTTCAAGAAAAGAAGATTACCCATCATCTTGTCTTGATTGATTACTAGGGGGGGATGATATTTGGCCGTGACCAATTTTTACCGCCTTTTCACCGTGTTTTGGATATAAACGCGTGTTACCTAATCAAAGATTTACCTTTAACTCTCGTCTTTTGAACATACGCACTTGACTTTTGACGTTTTGGGGTTGCGGAATTATCAGTCACGTGAATAATACACTCCCATCATCCCTCGCGAGAGACCAGTATTAATTAGCACCGGTTCCACGAATTCCATCGTGACCCGTGCCGCTATTAAACAATCTTTCTCAATGTCAATATCAACAATATTACCTTCACCTTACCTTCCCAAATCGTTAACTCAGCTCCCTCATAATAAATGCTTCTTTTTCGGAATGTGCGGGTGGTAATTTGTTATACAGAGGTGGCCAGGTGCTACTCTATCGTATACATTTGAATGAGTTCTAATTTACTGCGTTGCAGTGAAGGAGAGGTTTCACGGACCCCCCTCGCAGTTGATGTTGGAACGCTGATCGAAAAGAAAAACCGTTGAGTTTTAATACTGCGCACGTCTTGAAGGTCACGGTTCACCGAGAGATAGAGTTGGCGGGCACCATCCACACCAATTTAACCCTTTTTTATCCATTTATACAACGTGCATACTAAATGAGTGATTTAAGTCCATCGTTCTTTTCTCATCATCCGCGCAATAAATAAATTGAAGATTTTCGTTATTTTTGTTGTCAGGTTTTTTTTAATAATTTGTAGACGAAAATTTATGAATTTTTTGGATTTTTTTTTTTTTTTGTAAAAAATGTTGAATTATTCACATATAAAAAAAAATTGCATAATGAGTTGCAATATTTTACTTTTATCTAGTTGATAAAACAATTATCGATTTTTTTATCGGAATTGCCATAAAATTAACAAATAAAATCCGGATCTTAATTTTTATCAATTTAATATTTTCGTTTCGGCGGTTTTTTGTTTCACTTTAATTTTTATTCTATCACGTTCCTTCTGTCATTGCTTGGGAAGGCTAAAAGTCAATTTACGATTTAATTGTAATGAATACAAAAAAAGTAAAAAAAAAAAAATAAAACGTGACGTCATGTGTGTTTTTGATTTTTGTTTTAGTTTTTTTAATCTTTTACGCTTTTTTTAATTTTAAAATATTTTTTGCTCACATTAAAAGTTAGTTTAGGATTTTTTTTTTTTTTCGGGACTTGGTGGATATTGAATTCCTTTGGTATATTTTAGAGGTCACTTCTATTCTCAATTGTCCCTCAAAGCCTACGGCGAAAGTTCACTTCTGACATTTGCACGCGCACCTGAGCAGCTATTTTCCCGCCCGCTCGGCTCGGTTGGAAATTAACGGAAGTCGCTTTGTTGATGAGACCGAGCGAAGGACGAAGTGTTTTATTAAGAAAAAAGGAACAAAAATGTATTAGAAAAAAGTAACCGTAAGATAGAACGAGAAATTTTTTTTAAATTCTTAAAAAGATTTTAATTTTAATGATCTAAAATCATCGCATTTTTTTTATTCGAGTGAAATTTATAAAAGGAAAATATTATTTAAAAAAAAAGTCTAAATTAGTTTTTGCTAAGTATAAAATGAATAAAATGTATGTGATTTGTGGTTAAAAAGAAAATCAAGGATTTGAGAAATTTGCAGAGGGTAAAAAACAAATTGTGGAAAATTTTAAAAGTCGTAGACTTGAAACAAATTTCAGAAATCAATAAATCTAAAAAATCTAAAAAACAGCTGACTGAGCATTTTATTTCAAATGAAATTTAACTCAAGATGAAAAAAACCGTAAAATCTTTAAAAGTTAAAAAATTAAAATCGCTTGAAATTTGCGTAGGCGAAGAGATAACTTTTTGCTGTTGACTTAAAGATTTCAAAAAAATGTCGTTTTAAGTAAAAACGTTACATTGCATTTTAATGCACACTCATTTAATACAAAGTTGAACCTGTATTAGAAGAGTCGTTGAATTTTAAACTCGTGTGATAAACAATCAAGCTGATCAACTAATAACGGATAAACAAGATTGGCAAGATATAAAATAATTTTAAGTGTTTTTTCTTTGTACCTTGATCGTTTTGTGTGGTTTTATCAAAAAGCGTTGTTTTATAAAAAAATCAAAAAAATAAAGGCGGAAAAAATGTGTTAATAAGAATTATAAAGAACCAATGAATCAATTATTTTTTCTTACAAAATTGTACAGCGCACAACAACGCAAAACCAACTTTAACCATAAATGATTAAATATTTATGACTACATATAAAATAATCTCAAACGTTACAATTTTAAACATTTAAAGTTAAATTTTGCGTAGGCGGCGCGGAAATAAATTCTGTTGATTTATAATTTTATATAACGTAGATTTGAAAACCATGTGATGCCGGTAAAATCCCTCGTATCAAAATGTCAATAACAGTCAGAAAGGATAGAAAAACGGGAATAACCATAAAAGGCTCAGTTCAAATACCACAAAGCCTCGATCGTTGATAACATATAAGTCAATAAAGCACGTCAAATTATCGTCAGACTTGAGTTACAACTTTTATAAACTATCGAGATAAAATTAAAATCAACTACTAAAAATAAAACTTCACTAAAAAGCCGACTAAAAATTATAAAAAATTCAAAAAATAAAAGGTGGACTCTTTCGACCAAACTTTCTACAAGTCCGTAGGCCAAGATTATTTTCTCGGATATATAATTTCACTAAATCCAACTGTTTATTCAACTTATTTATCAACACTGACCCTTTTCCGCATACTTTTCTCTGTAATCGATATTCTTTAATTCGGGGTCTCGCGTCCCAGCGTCGACCACTCAATTTTTCATTTCGATTCCAGACTCGCGCCCAACACGCGACTGGCGACTCCGCGAGGCGGGCGACACTCGAGCAGTAGCCGTGAACTTTGCTCGGCCATCAGCAAGGTTTCTTCCGAGCTAGCGGCTTTGCCTTGACGAACCAATGCCGCTCGGAGGGCGGAGAAGGGGTGAGCGGGCTGATCCATTTGCCCCTTGCATCCCCACACACTCAACTCGTGTCACTCGCACGAGCCAAGTACAAGGATGAGAAACAAATGAAGCGAATGTCACGGTCGAAATTAACACATAAAGCTTCTCGCGACAGTTTTTACATTCGAGTTGAGAATAAATTATCACGCGATTGTTGTTCGATGTCTTTTATTACAATGCGTGGGTTTTGAAATGAAACGTTTTAACGGGAATTGATGAATGGTTGTTTTAATTGATGGGGGGAGAAAAAATTGTCCCGTCGTTGATTTTTGATATTGTGTTTATTTTGTATTGAGTTAGTATTAATGGTATTCAAGAATGCGCAAAACCAGTTAAAAGTTGGAATTTTTTTTTGGTGTTGTTGTTTTCGTTTCGTTTTAATTCTAATGCCGAATTTGACATTTTGCATTTCGTTTGGCATTCAGTAGGCGCTGTTCTACTTTCGTAGAAAATTAATCACTGTTGCAGGTGGAAGGGCGTCGCCATGATGGATGACTGACGAACGCGGGGTCACGTGCAAAACGGTATTTCTATGGACGCCTGCCGACTAAATGACCAAGTGCACTCTCACGAATGCTTTCTACGATACGGAGGAAGAAAAAAAAAATTATGTGCGAAATGCTCTTTGAAATTCGAGGAAAACGCGCACTCATCGTTGCTTCTTCCCACTCGTTTCTTAACCAATAACGAGTCTAGTGACGCTGTAACGCGACAACCTAGCGACAAATATTAGAATTAAGTATTTTTAAAAAGATTTTTATTTAATATATTTATTTATTTATTTATTTTCATCCCACACCGCCGTTTGATGATGAGAAAATTTCAATTTTTATTTGCTTGCGTGCTTGTTTCTCATTTAGCCGACTAAGCGTGACAAATTAAATAAACCCTTTGAATCCTCGAGTTATTGAAGCGAGTTTATATAAAAAGGTCAAAGGTGAGATAAAAACGTTTTGAATCTTACTGCGTATGTTATTAAACAGTCGTTAAATCCTGTTTGACATTTATCCAATTCCAACTTCAAGGCTTTGTAGTCGAATAATCTCCGATTTTAATCGTCGAATAATTTACAAATTGATAAACACAGCTACTGTTAGATCCAAACAAGTTAAAATTCTTGGCAAAATGTCCGCATATATTTTTTTTCCCGCGTTAAATCTCACATATTTAAAATTCTTTCAAGTACGAGAATTAACTGTACAATTATTACGTGTCGATGACTATTTTCGTCGTTACTACCGTGTACTCTAATTTATCAAAATTAAATATTTAGTTATTGAACAAAAGCACTCAAGACGTAGTGTAATATTTACTTTAAAAAATGACAAACATCGCCCACTCATTTTACAGAATTTATAACCAATCAACCAGGTTGCTTATCACTGATTGATAAACTTAGTTATCAAGAAAATAATGAACGTTCCCGCTCCCGCCAACAACTTTTTTTTTTAAATACTTAAATTTTCTTAAGAAATCAAATACGACTTCTGTCCACCAGTAAGAAAAATGGCGTAGGCGACTCGCATGAACTCATCGAGCGACCAAAGGGGAAAAGGGTTGAAAGAACGCATCCCTCCGGCTATGCTTCCGCGTTGCCACTGATCGTGTGACGTGAGCAATATCACTCGTGAATATTTGCAAAAAAAAAAAAAAATCATTCTGATAAACGACAATCGTTCAATTTTGTTTTCTCGATTAAAATTACGTCGTTTTTAGGTGAGACGGAGAAATTTTAAAATACATACGTCTTAAATTAATAAAAGTTAATAGTGAGTGATAGATATAGGTTTTGTAACTGACTCACGTGGAAAAAGTAAATTTGCGTAACGTGGGAATTTTTTTTTTTTAGATAAAAATTTTTAATCATATTTTGTAATGCGCTAATTGATTAATTTAGCTAGCATAATTTTAAACATTTAATCAAATCCGTGGGGTTAGGTAATGATTGAGTCAGAAAATAAAATCAATACAAAAACTTGTAATTAATCAGTTTATTTATTTATGTAATTTTTTTGTTTTTTTGTTACGTATTTTCTAATCGAAAACTGAGCAATCGCGTTATTGGTCGATCAGTATCGAAGAAAAATACAATTGGCGATCGCGTTATCAACTTATATCGACCGACGATATAAAAATGGAAAATTTTTGTCGGAGAGGTATTTTCAATTTCGGTTCAGTTCAGGTAAGACTTATTTTTTATCTATTTTCGAACTATTTCACGTTTTAGTTTTTCGTCGGTTTTTTATTTATCGTTGTCGTTAATTAATATCGTTATATCAAGTTCTGTACATTTAAATTTTTTAATTATATTCACATGCTGGATGGCGTCACAACTGAAAGTAGTTAACATTTTGTCCGATTTTTTTATTTTATTTTATTTTTTATTTTTAACTCTTAAAAACCGAAGTTGAGGCTATTACTTCTCTGTTATTTGCATGACTCAAATTACTCAAACAAAAAAAAAATGGTTTCCTTTACACACATCCCGATCAAAACCCACACCACAAACCCCTCCTACGCGTCGTAAGAAAACGCATTTCTTCCGACTGAATATCTTATCGACAAATTAACAAAACTTCCGCGTACCGTACGTAAAAATATTCCCGCCAATCAATTAACGCGCCTTTCGCTCGTTCACACCAACGCATCCGCCATCACTCGTGATGTTCAATTGTCAGCGCGCAGAAAGCGAACTTCAAATACTCTGACGTCACGAAACCCTTCGACCAATGAGAAGGCGCAGCCGTGACATCAGTGGTAAAAATAGCACGCATATAAGCGAGATGGGTGCCGGGAGAACGACTGGCCGCGCGGCTGCCTGTTGCTCTGCCGAAGCTGGCTCGAGTTGCGTCGTCTTACGCAGCCTCGTGGCGCCCCTTAAGCGGGAACTTGGTGTACCCCTTCGCGCCCGATAGTACTCGTGCCGGTTTTACGGATCAACAGGTAAGAAAGTGGGATTGACGGGTGGTGTATGGAATGGGTTGATTTGTGGTGGCGCGTTTGTTGATGTTGATGCCACGAGGAAGGCAAAATATCAACAGTGGAGAGTGGTGTGGTGGCTGGACGCCAATTTGGTTTCTTTTCATTTTATTCGTGTTGTTTTAAAGTCGAAATTGGCAAAATAGTTGTTCTTCCCGCATTCCAAGCTCGGTATTTACGGTCGTCGGTTTGCTCGATGCGTAAAAGTTAAAGGGAAAAAAGAAGGAAAAAAGAGAAATAAGTGGAGAGATGATTGAATAATTTGATTTTTTACGAGTGAAGGCGTTGATTTTACAGCACGGTGCATATTTGTAACACAATATAAATATATTTGTCGGTGGATGCCATATTGAAGTGCATTTCATTACAAAACTCAACGCCAACCCAACTCCGTACTCGTCCCGGTTTGTTTTTCTCTCTCGAGTCGACTCGAACTCTTATCGCTTTTTGCGTGGGATTCGTTTTTAATCAACAACGAGTTAAAAGAATTTTTTTAACGATTTCGTCTCTTTTTCGTAATAACCCTTTTAACAAATTCAAAATTCATCCTCTTCCTCCTGCGTTAACTTCCAGGGACACCCGCTTCTTTCACTACAGCCCTTCTCCTGGTCATCCAAAGGTCATCTGACGTCAGAATGACGTTTCACGCACGCTTTCTCGCGTTTCTTACGCGTGGGCGTTTAGTGGCTGCGACCAATAAGAAAAGGTCGATCGAAAGGGGCAAAGTGTAGGAGGAATTTTTAACTAAATTTCTCACAGCGTTATTCCTCGTTTTTTAACGCTGAAACGATAACCGCACCTTAAAACGCACGTGGTGGAATTTTTTCCCGTAGTGATTACTCACTCACATGAATTATAATTCAAAAAAAAAAAAAAAATTCTTCAAAACTTAAACGAATCCCATTTATTCTCTTCACGCGAGGAAAAGAAACTCCTCGGGCATTTGAGGTTTCTCCCGCCGCCGACCCCACCTCAGTTGTTCGTGACGTCAATATGACGTTTGTTTCAAGGTCGCACGCGGCAGAGACTGCTTGCATTTGGACCGCGCCCACTCGTAATACTGCGGGGGCGGAGCCAGGACGTGAGGGGCGCGCGGGAGAAGGAAGGGTGACTTGTCCCTCACAATTCTTTCAAAGTGTTTATTTATTCGGACGAGTTTATTTCTTCGTCGATCGGGAGGGTTGAAGGGGGTAATGAGGCACATTCGTGATGTCGAATGTCAAAGGTCAAGGCGGGCGCGCGCTACTCCAACGCATCTCGCCACCCACTCTGCCCATACTCATCTTTTTGTGTCCACTTCGATATAACGAAGCGAAAGTTCAATGTTGTTTTTTGATGAGTTTTTAATATCGAGGTTTTTAAAATTTGAAGTTTATTGCCACATAAACAAAGACGCCATTTTTGTTTTGACTTTAACAGATAGAAATAATATTTGCATTTAGGAAAACAAATTTAGTTCGTCACAATGTTGCCGTGCCCCTATCTAAAATACTTTTCCTTTATGATATTTAAAGAGAAATTTACCAAAAAAAAAAATGTGATAAAACGTCACGATTAAGGTGGAGCACGCTAAAATAGTTTAATCTAGTGAAAAATGTTGATATTATCTAATCACGCAATAAAATGAGATTCGATTCGACTCGATCGTCGAGCAGTCTGCAAAATTTGAAAAACATATCTCGTAATTTTATTGTTTGTTTTTTGGTGCAGTTCGATAAGAAACGGGAAAATTTTGTGACAGGGACGAAAGTACAACGCGCGTGGCTCGCGCCGAACATCGGTTAAAAAACCACGTGATCGTTTATTTTATAAAATAATCCAATCAAAATATTAATCGGATTTATCGCACGTAAAAAAGTTGAAAAAGGCGAACTCTGATCTTTAGTCAGCATTTTTTTTCTCCTTTCATTGGTTCTTTTTTTGCGATCGTATCAAACGAGTTTGAAACGCTGCGTCCACTAAACACGAAAATATGCGTTCTCCAGGTAACGTAATTTAATGCACGAACCGTAATTTTTATTACAAGATTTAAAATTTTTTAAACATTCGTTTTTGTAAAGAAACTTGAGCTAATGATAATTACCTGCCAAAGAAAGAAAGAACACAAATTTTTATTTCGTTATTATTTTATTCATTTAACGACCAAACTCACGGAGTTAAAAAATTTACTGCGTTTTTATTTCAAAAAACACAAAAATAACAAAAATTCCGATTATAAATCAAAACCCAAGCTTACACCAAATGTCAATTAGTGATGAACGCCGCGTCTCCTCGCTAATCACGAGCACCGAGGCGTGTTCTTCGACCTAATCGTGAGCCATCACATGTTTTATGTTGCGCGGGGTTGTTTTTAACACTTTTCAAAACGCTTGACCTAAATTTCCCTTAAATGTGAGCCTTTTAACGTCTACGAGAACAATTCCTCGAGCGAGTTACCAAGTCGGACTATAAAAGTTTAAAACTTTTGCCTCTTTTTCCTTTTCTCGACAGCGTTCGAACAAACGTGATGACTGCCACCATGTATCCGAATATTCCAAACTCGTACAGCTATCCATACAACGCCAACATTGAATGCACATCTCCGGAAATGTTCAACGCCATGCTCAACAACAACAACTACGTGCCTTATCCGCAATCCAACGCTGAAATGGATAATTATTCACAATACTCTGTAGCGTTAAGTAAGTACCCATAATTTTACAACTCCTCACAAAAATTAATTTTTCTTAATTTTCCACCATAACTTCTTCAATTTTCCACAATTAATCACTTTTATTAATTAAAATTAAAATTCAAGCGGAGTTTCGTTGTCAAGCTTTCCTGCGAAACTAAAACCCAAAACTATAATTATAAAAGAAATAATGTCTCCCGTAATTCAATCCTACCGACCATCAATTTAAAAACTCGTAGCCCACTTAATTTTTTTTTAAATTTCCCGATAAGCATCTAACTTAATTTAATTAACTTTTTTCCTCCTTCCAGGCAGTGGCCCTGATCAGAACATGATCGATTATTGCCATCCAGCTTTGGCGTCTTCGCCTTCGTTGCCGAATTGCGCGATGACGCATCAATCTCTGGAGAATTCATCGGAAGAACTTATCTATAAGCAAATAGTAAAAGACACGCTCAAGGAAAAAATCCAGAGACGTAATCAATCTTGCGGCCGTCCATCTTTGTCGCTGATGGACCCCGTGTTGCCGGCCAAGGAGGAGGCGTCCTGGCAGACGACCAGTTGCTGCGTAAATTCCTTTCCTATGTCCGATGATTCATCGTACTCCGGGAGCGCGGTTAGTATCTACTATCTATGGCGAAATTGAGCCTTTTTTGCTCGTTTTTATGTTTAAACCAATTCTTCAAGGTGTTTTAGTTTAGTACAAAAATGTGGTTCAATTAGCGTGACGTTTGTGAGCTAGTAAATCGTTTGCTTAATTTTTTGACGTCAAGAAATTTTATTATATAAACAGGCGTTGGAAAAAAAATTTAAAATTTGATCAGGAAAAAAATAGTGCAATTTATCTAATTTAGTGGACTACATCGTGACTAGTCTTATCTGAGTTAATTAGCGGTGTTTTTGTATACTTTTATCACCAGCTGACGTTAGGCTTAAATTAGGCTTAAAAATATTTTTTTTACCAACGCGCGTGAAAGCCAATTTTTGTCTCTTCTTCTCGAATTATTGTAATATTCAAGAAAGCATGAACTGGGTCTCACGAACTCATTCTCATCTTTTGTTGTTACCTCTTTCAGCTCACACCGGAGGACGAAGAACGCCGCAGGAAGCGGCGGGAAAGGAACAAAATTGCGGCGACCAAATGCCGTAACAAAAAGAAAGAGAAAACGCAGATCCTCGTTCGGGTGAGTGGACGCATCTTTTGCCTTCATCATCATTATTTGCGAGAAAAGAATTAAAAAGAAAAGAGTAACGTTAGGAAAAAAAACATTTAAAAAATAAATAAAAACTTAAGAAACGTTTCCTCTTCCAAGGCCGTTTTCCATAGTCAAGTAGGTTATGAGGGCGTCGTTTATGGAGTTTACTTTCTCTTGGGGTTTACGTAGTGGAATCTCGTTGTTTGCGCGGATTTTAATGAAAAGGAAAACGAGACAGGATGAGTGATGGGGGGACTCTTAAAGTACGACTCGACGGTAGGCCTACTTTAGTTGGAGGCCGTGGTAGGGTTAAGTCGTGAGAAGTGAAAAGAACCTTTTCAAAGACCTCGGTAATCAGTCATTTTTATGTTTGGGTTCGTCGTACCGCGAACACCTGCTGTTGGTTTGACACGATGAATTAATCACGTTTTTATAGTTTCCAAAATTTTGTAACTTAGTAATTTAGTTTCGTAATTTTTTCTGTAAAAACTGCGAGTGACAAATTTTCGTTTTTGGATGCGCAGGTTTCTGAAGAGCTGGAACACGAAAATGTCTCATATAAAAGAGAAATTAAAATGTTGACCGAACAACTTCAATGTCTGAGGAGGACGCTGGATAGCCACGTATGCGTTATTACGCCGCCGCCGCCGCCGCTAAACAACAGCGATAATTTCTACAACGGCAACAACAACTACGTTCTCCAAGACTTCAATATAGACGGTTACCCGTCTTGTTCTCAGCTTTGACAACATTGTCGCCATCTAGCGGAGAGTGAGTCTAACTACATCGGACCAAAAAAGAAAATATAATAATTATCAAAAAATTTCGGACAAATTCTGTATTATCAAATCTCATTTGAATAATCCATCGATGACATCATTTTTTCCATCATTTGACCCAATTTTTTTTTTGTTCGAACAGAAAGAATCTTGTGATTTGTCAAATAGAAAGACAACAACACTTTTGTTTGAACATGGGCCAAAATATTGCCGCTTTCTGATTCACTCGTCTCCATTTAGATCTCAATGAGCTACGGGGATTATAAATAGGAGAGACTTAACGCAACCCTTTCTGTCCTTGCATTAAATAGGAGGTGACGTATGAGAATAGAAAGAGAAAAATATTAGACCTCGGTGGCCTTGATACCTGTTGGGACTTCTTGTAAATTTTTCTTTCCCCGTTGTTGTATTTTGATTTCGAATTCATTTCCGATGTAAATTTTTAGTTCAATTACTTAGCCGATGCCAGTTTTAATTAAAAGAGTTTCTTTTTGTTAAAAAACAAAAAAAATGGAAGAATCTTGACCTGGAGATGAATCTTTCCAAGTGGTTCTTAACCCCTGATCTCTTTTAGACTTAATTTTTGTTTTTTTTGGGAAATTTTATAATTTTGTAAGAATTTTTATTTTTCCTTCTATCTATTTTATTTCGATGTGAGCCACAGAAGTCACGTTTAATCTCAGTTGTGATATATTTGTTTTTTTGCAAATTGTTCCTTATTTCTTAAAAAAACCAAAAAAAAATTTGTTTGCTATTAAGATCCTTTAAGATAAAAACAATCACTTATTAAACAAATATAAACAAATTATTTTGTTACAAAATGAAAAGAAAAATCAAAAATGAAATGTTATTACGTACTATAAAGAAAAAAATAGCAATTTTATAAATTTTATCCATAAATCTATTTTGTAAATTGTTGTTCATACATAAAGTTTGTATAAAAAGTTTTTATCAAATTCTTGTTGATTATTATTATTATTATTATTATTATTATGAAATGAAATTTTAAAACATCTTGTACAGAAAATTTTTAAGAAAAAAAATAAACAAAAAAAGATAATTAAGTAAATAATAACGATTACACCTTACGTGTATTTTCTTCGTCAAGACTTAAATCGAGCCAATCCTCCCACGGCAAAATCCAAACGCGTAAATAGAAATTGCATATTCGAGACCAACCTTAACACCAGCGCTTTAAGCCTATTTCTAAATTTAAATTCGTTACGAATATCGTCACACGGTAGCGCGATCGGACGGAGGCGGCGAAAATTTCGTTTCCGAGTTTGTTTCGTTTTCACTTGACTTTGAAACGTGTTTCACTTCCCTTTCCGGAATCTCGGGCGTCGACGTCGTTATTTTTTTTACCGATTAACATCATGATCAGTGGTTGACGAGCACTTAACAGAGTCCAGCGTACGAACGAAGATGAGCAGTGGCACGTTATCATCATACATCGAATGGCTGAGAGATTCAAACCTAGTATGGCAATTTCAACAAAAATTCGGCATCGTGAAAATCGCCGAAGCGAACAAAATCCATTCGAACGGCTTTCAAAATGGCACAAGTGTACCGTCTTCGTTACCGGACGAAACGCAAGCTGACGGTGAATCGGAAATTCGTTTACGGAAGACGAGTAAAGAAGACGGTGATGGATCGTGTTTGATATCGAGTGAAGAAACGGTGACTGAGTCTGACAGTGGCGATGATCTGAATAACGGCATTTCTTACGCCGTCACTAACAAATTTTGGTATTACCTGTTCTCCTTTGGAACTGCTCTCGGAGACGAAAACTTTTACTCCAGTTTCTTCCCGTTCTGGTTTTGGAACATCGACGGGGCCGTCGGTCGACGTGTCGTTATGGTTTGGGTATTAATCATGTACATAGGACAAGGACTAAAAGACATAATCTGTTGGCCGAGACCCTTTTCTCCACCCGCCGTTAAACTAGAGAAAAAATGGGCGTTGGAGTTTGGCATGCCGTCCACGCACGCCATGGTCGGCGTTGGAGTACCTTTTTCCGTGCTTTATTATACCATGTATAGATACGAGGTAATTTAATTACTGTTATTGTGTCACGCAGCAGGTGCGTTTAGTCAAATTCTTGGTATTGTGTAAATTTTTAATGCAATCTTTATATATAAAAACTCGTAATTATTTTTTGATTAAGAGTAAATTTTTTCAATATTTTTGTGTGGAAAATAATCCACTGAACTTTAACCTAATTCAACACGGTCGAAAATTTTCCAGATAAATTTGATCCTTAGTTTAAAATATTTCGAAATCATTATTTTTTCCTGATCGTAACTTTTTGGTATATCTCGAGATCGGTCTAGACTTATTAATTGATTTTTATATTATAAACCAGATTGCGTAATTTATTAATTTTTATTTTTTTATTTTATTTTCAGTACCCAGTCTTCTTGGGCTTGGTTTTATGCTCGATTTGGTGTTGTGTCGTCTGTTTGAGTCGGCTTTACCTGGGCATGCATACAGTTCTGGTGAGGAAAAAATTAAAATAATAGGCGTTATTTTTCGCAGCAGATTTATCAAAACATTTATCAGCTTTATTGCGGGTCGCATTTCAAAACAAAATAATATCTGTTCTTTTGTTAATGACGCGTGGCAGGTGGAGTAATGTTGATGTAACTAATTTCGCACTCTATCGTTTTCAGGATATCATAGGCGGTCTGCTGTTATCGATATTTTTATTGAGCATTTTTCTCCCCATATTGGATTCACTCGACCATTTCCAACTGACGAATATCTACTCTCCAATCGTCGTCATCGGTTTGATTCTCGTACTCGTCATTATTTATCCCACCGGGAAACGATGGACTCCGGCTCGAGGAGATACCACAATCATTTTAGGCGTTGGTGCTGGATGCTCTTTTGGTTCGTGGCTCAATTACCAACTGAAGATCATCAGAGGTCCACCGATGCCGCCCCCGTACGAGATTCTCTGGCCTACGTACGAGATGATCGGCTTGACGTTAATGCGTTCGTGCATTGGAATTTTAATTGTGGTGGGAACGCGGGCGTTCTTTAAGTCAATAAGCTACGTGGTGGTCTGTTGGATTTTCCGTCTCGATCCTAAAGATGTGGAAAATAAACAGAAAATCGCTGTCGAGCTTTCATGCAAGTTTATCACGTACGCCTTCATCGGTTTTAATGCCACGTACTTGACACCTGCAGTGTTCCGGTTTTTGCATATTGAACGTGCGACGATGTTTACCGAAGTTTGATGAAGAAAAGATTTAATTCTCAATTTCCACCAATTTTTTTTTTGGTTGTATGTTTTTCTCTCGCCTGTTTTTTTAGTCACCGTCACTTATTCATTCGTTGACGAAACATTCCTAGGTAGTAATTACGAATCCAAAGTTTTTTTCCCTTCCTCCCCACTTCGGCGATATTTTGCTGATAGATCGTAGTATTTAAATAAAAGAGAAAATTCAATTAAAATAAAATTATAATATTTTCTGAGTGCAAAGCTGTGCCTTCACTTCGAAAGCTCAGGACATGAGGGACAGTGCATTAGACGTAAATAAATTCATTTTGTAGTTTGTCCTTCGCATGTATTATTTCAAAGGTTTGGTTAGATCATTCCACGCAGTCGTTTTGTTATTTTATTTTTCATTAAAGGTTTACAACTGTACCAAATAAAATAAAAACCAAATTATTGCTCAATCCTAGACAATAAAATGCTGTCAAAAATAGCTTGTAGTGTGCACTCGATTTATTCAATTGCCGTGGTTGGTAATCATTCTCGCTGTTCCTATACCACCCAGTGCTATAACAAAATATAAATATTTGTTTTTAAGTACACTATTGACTACATTCACATGGATACCGAAAACATACCAACGGAGAAGAGGCCGATCATTGATTTGTTGAGAAATGAACTCGATCTTTTCGCTTGGAGGCCAACATAAATAGCCGCTGCTATTAAGCACGTACCACTAACTAGACGGCATTCCAAGCAATCTTTAGGGTTATTCACTGCGTCGTTGTCAGTTAGTGTCATGGATGAAACGTAAATATTTTTCTTTTTCTTTTAATCAAAAGTCTCGAAGCGCAGTGTGAAAATGACTTTGAAGATTCGTTTGAATGTCACCAGGTGTCGCACAGTTACGGGATCGTAGCTGGCAGTGGCGATGCCTTGTGGCGACATTTAACAGCACTTGTAAAGCTAAATTTTTTTAATTTTTTTAATTTAGCTTTTAATGTAATTTTGTTAGATAATTTGCGTGACAAATACAGCCCAAACCCAAAATACGCTGGGAAAGTTAATACTAAATCTTCGCTTAACTGTTGTAGTGGAAAACTGGAGTTTTATTTTTTGATTGTGTTTGCATCGCCACAAGAATGTTAATGTTTAAGAAATAAATGCAGTGACATTATACTCTTTCTTACATGGGAACATCGCGCTATTTGAACAGCAAAAAAAATTCAGATTCGAGATTTTAGAGAAAAAATTCTGAGCCTTGAAAATTTAAGTACCGTACAGTTTTATCGATTTGAGAATTTGCATTTCATCTTTTATGCGTAGAGCGTCGGTATATTTTTCACCTTGATGGTAGTGGGATCTTGCTTTAAATAGTTAACAACATTCCACAGCTTAGAAAAAAACAAAAATAATTTTTTATCGTCTGCGTCGTTCGCCACAATGTTGCAATTATCGTTGAGTATGCGTAACGCGTTAATAAATGTTGCGATTTTCATTAATTTTATCGATCTGAGGTCCCGATGCGGTAATATCATGATCTGAACACACCCAAGTTTTGAATTCGTATCGCACACTATATTTCTTTTGCTGAAGTTATGTCACTTATTACACCCAAAATTCGACCTTTAACTTTTCTTGTATGAACGTGAATGTTCTATCACTTACGTGCGGTCAGGCACAGGGAATTTCTGCTTGGCATCCAAAGCAGAAATCCAATTCCTTTCCAATTTTTCTTCTCTACCGTAAAGCATTTTGCAGTGTCCTAATAAATAAATTATTTAGTTTGGTTATTTCTGATTATGATTCCTTTAAACAATTTTTTCCCCACTCATAATTTTACTGCACTCTTTTCTGTGTAGAACAAATTTTTTCTTCTCTTTAATCCGGATTCTACTTTAATCCAGTGGTCATCTCTTCTTTCGAATGAAAAAATGCCATGAAATTAGTGAGCCGTTCATTTGCGTTCGGTGATAAACCTTTTATTAGTTTTTAGAACTTTCCAAATGCTTTCGACCGTAATAAATAAATGGAATTGGCTTTCACAATAACTCCATAGAAAGTGTTTTAAAAATTTAGTCTGCGAACAAATTTACAAACTAAATGTACAAATTAAATTTGGCTAAGGTTTATTTTTACTACCAATTATATATTAAATAAAATAATTGTTTTTAATCATCAATTCGCAATTCCATCGGATGTTTAAAACTAGAAAACAAAATAATATTTTTTTCGATACAAAAGTACTTGAAAACAATTTAAAAATTATAGTAATGAAATTTCACCATCAATTCATTCGCCCTTACATTTTACTTTAACTCAACTTTTAACAATTTTTTTTTGCTTTTTTTTGGAAAACTGTTTTATCGAAAAAAAGATTACATTTATTCTATGAGTTTCTTAGCCTTGAAGAAACGACGCAGGTAAAGAATTTGCCACGTAGCTAAACCTAGCAAACAACACATCGAAAAAACACTAAAGTAGAGGACTCGCGTATTCGTTGATTCTATTAGAACAGAAACCAGAAAAAATCGTTAATTTCTCGAAATATTTTATAGCTTTTAACTGTATTTCACCGTTTGTATCTCTCATTTCCTCTTCACGCTGTCTCATGTACGTGAAGTCATTCACAATTGTTTCGGACAAATCTTCCAATTTTCTCAATTCCACTTCCAATGGTTTTAACTTGGCTGCTTCAGCAATCTAAAAATAAGGTAATGACTTACACAACTCGTCGCAAAGATTAATTACAGTACTGACGAATAGGTACAAAAAAAGGAAGAAACTAAATAAAAACCACAATAGAAGGGAAAACTTACTGAGTCATACTGCCTCGCTTCCACGCCACGCTTTAAGATCAAGTAAATTTCCACGCTCTTATCCACTCCTCGCGAGCCAGCTGGCACTTTGGATATGAGGCAAATTTCGTAAATATCATATTCATCCACAGAGAATGTTAATTTTCCTTTTCCGTTCACGTTCTCCCTGTTTACCAGTACGTGACCCTTTGAATCTGTAACCTAAAAGATAAAATTATATTACATTTTATTCCGAATTATACTATACCAAACCCACTACTATTTTTAAATATCTTACTACTAAGTCAATTCTTTGCCCTGCTGTATCCGAAACTTCAAATTCACCGGCAGTGAATCCCTCCTTATGAACCTCATCTTTGAAGCATTTTCGCGAGTTAGGTTTTAAATGAAATCTTAATGCATCTACGCTGAGAGCCAACAATCCAAACAGTACGGCTAAATATTGAACAAGATCCATATCCGCATGAAATAGCGATTATAACTTAATCAACATGGACAAAAATAAACATATCACTTTTAGGCTTAACAACTAGTGCGAACGTGGCACTAACGCGCCACCAATCTTTTTTCGCGACAAACTGGTGCAACGTCAGCTTCCGATACGATGCGACATCTATCGGTAAATTATGACAATTTCATAAATTTTATACAGCATAATTTTATTTGTAGATAATGGACTAATAACTTTACAAATTTTAATAAATTTAAATAAATAAATGAGACATATTCACATTTTAAGGCACATGAATAGTTTATTAGCTCTAGTGCACTTTTCAAGTGACATATATTTACTAAACTACATAAAATCTTTTGGTTTTTAGCTTTGCAAGTGCTTTTGATACCCATTTTGTTTTTTTTCTTTGCACAAAATCTTGCTGGCTTATAAAATATTCTATCTTTTAGCAAAAATATTTGGCCTTTGAAATAAAACCAGGGCCCATAATTTTTGTTTTTTAAGGAATATAAAATACACAACACTGAGTTATTATTGCATAATTTCAAGCAAATTTTTCTTGTAGTTTGGAAATGTCACATGAAGGATAAAATATAATACTTTGTCTGCAATTGCTACCTGTATAAAACACACAGTGTAAAGATTCAAAAACACTTTCAAGTTTATCGTTATTTTATATCAAAACAACAAGTCACGTTAACTACACACACAGAAGACAGATCTATTAAAGAATACCACAAAACGATACCATACTCACGATTCTCAATCAATTTTTCATTAAAAAAAAAACGAAATGATTAAATTTTGTGGATGGACTAGTTACTACACTAATTAGTTTTTCATTTTCAGTACAATTATTATTACTTTTTTATAGTATATTATAAATTCTTAATTTCAGTAATTTTTTATTATTTTACAACTTGGAAGGCAATTCAATTCAATTGGATACAAACTTGGAAGAATCAAGAAACTTTGAGCATCACTAAATTGCATAGCATTAAACATTAATTTTTTCATAGCAAAAATTGAAGGCAAACGCTGGTGGCTTTTCTTTTAATTTCTTCACAGTTTACATAATATTTTTCATAATTAGTATTCGTAGATTTAAATTATTCGGGAAAAATAACAAAAAAACTACTGCAAAAATCGTTCTCTCGAACCATAAACGCTATAATCTTTGCAAATTGCACCAACAAAAAATATAAATTTCGTCCAAAGTATAAAATTATCCAAACCAAATCCACATTCTACTACAGTTTAAAAACAATCTACAAAAACAAAATGTGCTTTTGTTTTTCTGCTTCTTTCCTGAAATTTATCTTTACAGTTATAGCGACACAAGTTTGGGCGGGTTAATATTTTCAGGGCTGATTAAATCGCAATGTGAGCTCCGCTGTTGACTTGAGCACGTGGGTATGATGGGCGTTAGGCCTGATGAGATGGGTGTCAATCCCGTACCTCCTTCCATTAGAGCGTCGAAATTGAACATACCGTTGGATGGCGTCGAGATCGGGATCCCCGCTACTTCAGACACACTCACTGACGTGTTTAGTCTCAAATTCGTGGACGTTGGAACAGTAAAGTTTGAACCCAAATGGAGGGAAGTGGGACGGGTGAGAGGCTTCGAATCTGTATAAGCTGACGACGAAGTGACGGGAATAGCGGGAGACGAGGAACTTGTGGGCAACGAGCCCGTCGACACCGCGATGGCTTCTTTTAATTGATGATTGCTGATTCCATTAATCTTATTAGTGTTGTTGTTATTGGAGGTGTTCGGACCTTTACAAAGACAACGATGAGCATCTAAGATAAATTCCAAATGTTCCTTTTGATGTTGAAGTTCCCCAATCTCTTTTTGCAATCCCAACTTGGTTTCTTCCAATCCGTCAGTTTCCTAGAAAATTACAATTTGTTCATTTATTTCACGCATCACTCCAAGCAACGCCTAACTTATTAAATTAACAACTTCACTTACGGTGAGTAATAAATTGGTGTGATCCAAACGACGTTTACGACAACGAGCTGCCGCTACTTTATTTCTCTCCCGTCGAACTCGACGTCGTTCTTCTTCTTCAGGACTCAACTAAAAATAAAACAAATTTTTTTTTATTATTATTACTGTACTATTCCCCTCTTTTTCGACTAAAAATAAACCACAATATCTCCGTCAAAACGCAGAATCAATATCCTTTGTCATTGATATTCCGCTCACTGCGTCCAGCGAGGGCGGGGAGAGGAGGGGAGTGGAAGAGGGAAAAAAACTTTTTTCCTCCTTGAAGTCATTTCGAATGTAAATTAATTCCCGATCTCGGTTTCACTCGACTTTTCCCAAATGGCATTTTGCATTCAAATCTAAATTAACCTTCCTCGTGACTCCATGCGGGATAATTACAAATATATCTCGAGGCAACACTGTCTACTACCGAGGCCCCCAAATTAACCAAATGACATTCACGAGTGTCTTTACTGTTTCCGGCATTAGTAATGCAAACAGTCTTTTCAGAACACAAATGAAATGCACGACTAAAGCGGCTCAACACACGCAAAAAATAAAACTTGAAAAAAAAATTAACGACTGGACGTTTGGATTATTAATTCTTTTTCACAATCTGCAAACAAATAGGTCAACAGAAATTAATCGTATCGGTTACCTTTTCATCTCGATTCGGCCTTCGTCCTCCCATTCGCCCAGAAGCCTTTGGCGTGTGACCTCGGCCAGAAGAACTCGATCGCGGGGATGGAGATGGAGATGGCGTCGAGTACCACAGAGATTCCACTTTGTTCGACATGTTTTGATAAGCAGTGTTGGCTGTCACGTGTGAAGAGGCGTTGGTGGTATTGACAACGGGGGGAACAAATCCTGCCTGGTGGTGATGATTTGTGGGAGGTGGGACTGATTGAAGTTCAATGAAAGTCTGTTCGATGTTCCTGAGAGTAGTCGGAGTGAGAGTCGGCGTAGTTCGCGTTGGGATGCCCGTTGAAAATCCATCCAAAGTAGCAAACTGGAATAATAAAGATTTTTAAAAAAATTAAAAAATTTAAGTATTATTAATCCTTTAAGTGCGTATTTACATATTTTCACACAATACACGTAATATTTTTCCCAAACACGATTATTAAAAAAGGATGAAAAGCGAGGGAAAAAATATCCGATTCAAGGATCTCTTCTAAAACAGGTTCCGAAACGGTGAATTAGATTCATTACTTTTTTTTGGTTACGCGTTCCCTTCGCTCATTTTCCGCTTTTCGATTCAAAACACTGACCAAATTACCGTCGTTCATAAATCACTTTTTTTTCTCCACCGTCAAAAAATAAATGAAACGGTAACAATTATACTGATCACCGGCAGGAAATGAAGGGCGACCTTAATTTCCATCTTTTCTTAAAACCTATTTATTGCCTAAATGGTAATTTCTCCACGAATCTTGTCGTAAACGACTTTACTGATAACAACCCCACTATTTATTCCTCCCATTAAAACTCAAACTAAATTATTCCTCATCGTCACGTTCCATCAAAATGTTGTCAAATGACACAAAACAAGCATCCAAAATGAGATCAAGATGCAATTAACTTTCTTCTTACTCGGTGATTGAAGTTCGTAAACATATATAGCTCTTAGCTACAAAACAAAAATTATATTCTGATGGCAACTAAAATAGATGGATGAAAAATATTAAAAAAATAAAAGTGAATTGAATTGAAATGAAATGAAAAAACTGTCATCCCTCAAGCATTCGCAGCTGTGTGGGGGTCTGCAGATCAATTTTCATTCAGCTAGCTTAATACTGCCATCTAAATACAAACCGTGGGAAAATAGTCACTCGTAAAGCGGGATATTTTCGTCAATATTTAAATTAAATCCCTTGAACTCTACCGGTAGACCTTAACAGCGACAACCTTGATTTCTGTGTGAATTATTTTTTTTAGGTTTTATCATCGGTGAATAAAAAAGTAGGAAAAAATATTTTGGACTTTCAAAGCAGCCAATCTACAAATGTCATTCGTGGTATCTTTTTACGTACAGTGATTTAGTTTCCTAGACAGCTAGGATAGTAAAAAAAAAATTTTTTTTTTAAATTGGAGCAGAGAAGAGAAAAACATGGCACAAAAACAAAATTTCGGGGAAAAATTGCCGATCACCAAAAATAAACGAGGTTATTTTTCTCGGAATATTTTCCTACAGATAGCTCTTATTCAAACACAAACAGACCTTGAAAAAAAATTTAAAAAACTGCCTCGTCCAACTGTCATAGGAAACAATAGACCATTGGAAAAACACATGTGGATTTATTACGACCCAAAAAAACATATCCAACCACTTACCATAAACGACGTTGCGTTTACTATGGGATATATCAACCCACGCGGATTAAATAAATAATTCTCAAAAAAAATTTTTTTTTTTAAACTAAATGTTTTTGTACTGTATATTCAATAGGATTTGTATATTTTGGGTTTATCCGCATCAAACTATACGAGATCCGTGTTTAGACTATTACGCCCATCACTAAAATTAGACTTTTTTGAAACGAACACCAGCTCAAAGTTTAAAACTATTACAGTACAACAACAGAAATATCCTTCACGATTACTGAATCACCTTCGACTCCAAATCACTTTTCTTCGCCTCCGTGAACTTAAACTTGAAATCGTCCCAAACCAGGAGTGAGGGGGTGTGGTACCCAATCGCGACAACCAAAATAGGACTAAACGCGTTAGGCCTAACTCAACCGTATAACAAAAGTATATGAGTGCGCGTTACGTTTATGCCAACGTTTCATTTTCGCCTAATCTCCGTAAATATTTATCAATCTTACCGTGGAAGGAGGGACACTTTCACCATTTGCCATCGAAGATAAAATATCAGCTACGGTAAGTCTCGAATCAGATTGTGTGCTGCTGCTGTTGCTGCTATCGGACGAAGCGGAGGAGTTGTTACTGCTGCTAACACACACAGTTTGTGAATTCATGGCTCTCGAGTCGAGTGCTACGTACGTGGACTCTGAGTCGGAAATCTAGTTCACACCTTTTGTATTTACGTACGAAATTCACTCTCGGACACTTGAAACCACGTTGCCGTCCTCACTTGTAAATCTACGTTCGGCGATGATGAGTCATCAGTATCTTACAAGCTGGAAAAGCCCTCCAGCTTTTATACAAAAGCATGACATCATCGCGCAAGAGGCTAAAAATAGAAAGCTACCTCATAAGCGACAGAGTCACGTGACGCGTACGTCATCAGTTTTGCGGAGAAAGGCGCGTCATCTCAAGTTGAGAGTCTACGAACCCACTACCAGCGTTCTAGGAAACTCTTTACGCATCAACTATTACTGGAGAAAAGCTCCGCAGCGGGTTCCACGATACGATGGAAACAATAAATATTAACGTATTCTAGGAGAAAGTAAACACGGAGTCGAATTTGGTTATGAAACGTGAAATTAACGTCGGATTTAAAACCAAATAAATCAAACCTCGCGAATATTTTCGATTGCGCAATAAGGAAGTGTGCTTTTTTGTTGCTAGTTTTTCTGTTTATTTTACACGTGAAATCTCTTTTGTAGTTATATCCTAGTAATAAATTGTTTACTCTCAGATTAGGATCTTGCACCATCAAAAATATAACTATATTTGTGTAATGAGTAAAATTATACTTTTATTTTTATCGAGTTGGGGGTGCTTAGTTCTCATTTTTTAGTGCCAAATCGAAAATTATGTCGCCGCTGCGGCGCCAACCCATCCGCTCCTCCCTACACACCCAACCCCAGCGTGTGGCGCCCCAATTTGGCGTCGCGACCCCGGCGCCAGTCACTGCGCTCCCTCTCTTTCAGTCAGACGGCGCGGCACTGGACACAAATGAATGCATCTATCGATTTCCAACCCCTTCAACAAACTAAAATTTGCTCTATATCGATAAAATATCCCAAAAAAATATTATTCCAGATGCAGATTTTCACGCAAAATTTAACGCGTTCACCAAAAAAATAAAGTAATAATCTATTTCTCCGTATTCACGTCTCAGTCACGTTCAATTAATTATTTCTTAGTAAACTCAAAAATAAACAAAGGTGGTGAGAATATGCAGCCAATTTATCGCCACCTGGGCAGTTAATGAATTCCGCGAAAAAATTCCAAATATAATTTACAGTTATTACACTCTGATGATCGGTCAGCAGCTAAAATCGAGAGACCAATGATCTCCACAATAAACGGTTGGTAAGGTGTCATAAGTCATTGATCACACACCCATCACGAGCTTATAGAAGTGAAGGATGTCTGGTATACCTGCCATCTAGCGAAGCGAGATGAAATGAATGTCAACAGCTGTGAAATTGAAGAGGAAAAGTGGTGCAGTCGTCCAAATCCCGGGGTAATTTTCGTTTTTGTTTCAAGATTCCTCAGGAGCCAATTATACGTGAAATTCTTCACGTGTTCTCGTGCATGAGATTACGAATTCCAATGTGTGAATTCACGCACGCCCACTGATAACGAGTACATTTGTTGACGTACAATGGCCAAAGACTTAAGTCCATGTTTTCTACGCAAGTTATGTCGTCACGAGAAGGATCAATCTTAATAATCACCATCAGATTAAATAAAAAGCTTCGGAGAATTAAATCAACAAATATCCTATTGTACTTAATAAACAAAAGCCTTTGCCAATACAATGGCCGCATCCAGATATATCTCCCATTTCCTCCTCATACACTGAGTGGACTTTTCTACAGTAAACTGCATCAGAGAACGATTGTTCGGAAAAGGATGGCCCTGCCTCGAGGTCTTCCGGGAACTGGAGTGGCGCGAAATGAGTTCGCTGAGCCAGCTGACAGTTTCAATGCCATATATGGTCAACGCAGATTTGAGGTTGCGCATTGAACAATCGTCTGCTACTTGTTAATTTATTTGAAACCCAGGCAACGATTTTCTGGTTAGGTTATTGTCGTAATCGTGTTATCGTAAACTCGACATGAGTAAACTTTAACCTGGTGCCACTCAGTGATCGCCGACTACAATTTTATCTCCCACATCGAAGTAGGACGAAAGAAAGTATCTAATCACGACTGACAAGTGGTTTGACTTTTAAATAAAATGTATTTGGGAAAGTTCAGAATATTATTTAAAGTATAAACCGATTATAATTTACTACCACCTCATTTTGTTTCGTTACGTGATTAAATAGATCGAGTCATACTTTTTTTTTCGTGTTGTAATCCGTTTAAATTGTTATATTTGACGGATTAAAAAAAAATCTTAATTGGTATTACATCGTGTTAACTCGTAAAAACATTTACTGTACTAACCATCGGATCTGTTTCCACTTGGTGATAACTTCTCAGATTGCGCCGACGCATGATTTACTCGATGTGAACCTGTACCAAAGATTTGTCGGGACAAGTTGGTACTCGGTTCCGTCTTGCACCGAAAAGCACGTGCTTTGTTTCATAGCACGTGGCCGGATACGGCGTGACCCACCCGCATCACGTGGGTGTGACTTGCTGGGCGTTGTCCTGGCGGCATTCTCAGGCAAAGGCTTTGCGCATGACGTCATGGTACGGAGGCGAGGGATATCCCTGTAACCTTGACCTTTTAACTCGAAAATTTTCGGATCAACCGAATAAAACTTGATTAAACCAATCCCGTCGAATAAAACCGATTTGTTTAGTCTGTGACTTTGTGTTGTAAGGTGACGAAATTTCATTCTTGTAATGGAAACTATTTATTTTGTCTTCAAAAGTAATAAAAATTCCGTAAAGTATGTTGGTGGTGATACAGTAATACTGCGTGTTTTAAAAGGATTGTAGTTTTTTATATGCGTAGCTGATAACAGATTAGATTAAAGTCGAGCGTTCGTCGGGAACGACGTAAGTCGTAATGTATGCGATAAAATTTTGAGGTATTTGATCGAAGTACGGTAATAAAGTAATTTTTTTTTTTTTTGGTCAAATAATTTTTATTCTGGCTTTCCTCTGTAATGCAGGACATTCCCCCTTGATTAGCATCTCCAGGAAAGGGAAATAAATAATTACAGCCGGATGTACACCGCACATAATATACTTCGACGAAAAATTGTTTTTCAATTTACGCAAAAACTTTCGCCTTTTTTCTCGTTATTTTGGAGTAAAAGTAAAGAGTTCGTAGTCCATCGGTTAGTATGAATGAAACAGACGGACCTCAACCTTTGAAACTTCCGTTTAAACAAAACACATATTTAAGGAAGTTTTCAAATTCCAGTACAATAAAAATTCGTAATAGATATCTGCGAGTGATTTCTTACATTTCTCATATCGGATGAGATGATGATGAGTCATTTTGTATTATTCATCACGTAAATTTTGCTTTTCACCTGTGTGAAATATACCTCAGTAGGTGCTGCCACCTCGCAACGAATTACGTAATGAAATTTAATGTTTAATACAAGTGCAAAGCCAATTTAACATCGTAAATACAAATAGTGTAAACCTAACAAACAAAAATTCATTTCAATGAAAATACGTAAGGCATTACTGCATTACTAATTATGCAGCGTGGAAATATATTAATACAAAAAGTAAATACATATTAAAAAAATTGAAAGTATAAAAAAAATTACAAACCGGTGTTTCAATCACTTTCGATGCATAACTCGTGCATCTCAACGTCGCTAAACTCAGCCTTCATTTGCTCTACCCAGGATCTTACCCTCGGATTCTATAAAAATAAAAAAGAAGATAAATTTTTAAGTCTTTTTTCAATTCTCGTGAAAATATAAACATACCGTATTGAAAGGATCTGTTTTTTTGGCGCGTTTTGCGTGTCCGTTGGTGTAACGGAGATCACCGTTGGTTAGGAATCTTTTCTGTGGTAATACGCGCGGTGAATAGGTTTTCAAATTTTCTTTCAGGAAATGTTTTGGAGTCAACTCGGCCGGATCTTCGAATAAGTCAGGGCACCGTCGAATCGGAGAGTAATTATCTGTGGAGTTAAGTTTTCTTTTCCGAGATTTGTTACTTCCGGTGGTCGGTGGTGGCTTTTTAATCGTTTCCACAAAATCGTCACTGTCATTATCACTTTCACTGGACGAGAAAATATAGCTTATTCGTTTTCGTAAACGAGGCGTGTCCTGCCAAGAGTGAGAAGTTTCATCAGACTTTGATTTTTCTTCATCACTAATGCTGCTAATGTCGTCAAATAAATTTGTTCTATGTCCGAAAGCTTTTCGTGGTGTCACTTTTACAGGCCCTTTCGGCGTGGAAAAATTCTGCTTTTTTTCAGCCAACTGAGGCAAACCTTTGAATTTCGAGTTATTATTTTGCTTCTGAGCAGAATAACAGGGGCGTGGACTGTCAACAAGCATTTTCGGCGTGGAAGAATTATTTTTTTTTTTAGCCAACCGAGGCAGACTTCTGACTTTCGAGTTACCATTTTGCTTCTGAGCAGAATAACAGGGACGTGGACTGTCAACAAGCATCTTCGGCGTAGAAGAATCATGCTTTTTTTCATCCAATCGAGACAGATTCTTGAATTTCGAGTTGTTATTTTTCTTCTGAGCAGAACGACCGGGACGTGGACTGTCTACTCGTGCCACTGATCGTCGACGTAACGTCAAAACTGAAGGCTCGATTTCGCTATTACTTAACATCTCGTCGGACAGGCTGTCATCATCCACAGTAATATCAACTTTCTGTAGAAAATAATATTTGTTTAGCAAATGTTAAGCCAAACGAAATAAATGCGTACCTTTTTCCTCGGTGGCATGTTGTTAACTTACAAATTAACCGGTTGAAATTAATAACAACTTCTCTAAAACTGCTTCGTAGCTTGCTCCAAATAACAAAAGATAATTTCTGCAACTAACACAACGAACTGCTCTGCTCGTTCGTTTACATAATTCCTTAATCCTTAAATCAAACCAATTTACCACGTATACTTGAAAAAGGCGCCATTTGGTAGCGAGACAAAAACCTACAATTGGTTACATTTTCCAGGTAAAGATGGCTGACGAACCTTTGCACATCGCGCCACGTAGTGTGAAAACATTGCACTATTTTTGTTGTTGATTTTTCTTCGAATGGCGATCATGTGTAAATTGATGGACGGTTCTGGGCAATCGTGTAATGGTTGGGTTTGAGAAATAATTTAATTCTTCAGGAAATCTCGACGTAGATACTAGTCGCCTGAATTTACAACGATAATGAATCGCTATTCCGTGTTAGGTTGGATAGGCGAAGGATCGCAAGGTGTCGTGTTGAAAGGAAAAGATTTACAAGTATGATAATAAATGTGGAGATTTTGGCTGTAACAGCTGCTTGTAACTACCATTTATGTTTTCTCAGACAGGAGGAACTGTGGCTCTAAAAAGAATCGCGTTGAAAAAATTAAAAGATGGAATGCCGATGAATACATTACGAGAAATTAAAGCACTGCAAATGATTGACAGCGATTATGTAAGATAAAATAATAATTTTTTTAATTAAAGTAATCCTGTATTAATTTCAAATTATAACTACTTAATTTCAGATAGTCAAATTGCTGGAAGTATTTCCGTACGGAGCTGGCTTTGTTTTAGTATTCGAATATATGCAATCTGATTTAGCCGAAGTTTTGAAAGATCCTGATATCGACTTGACCGCTGGACACGTTAAAAGTTACATGCAAATGTTATTGAAAGGAATAGCGCATTGTCATTTATTAGGTGTTATCCACAGAGTAAGATTTAATGAATTACTAAATCTTTATTTTAATATTCATAAGCATTAACTGATTTTATCTAGGATTTGAAACCAGCTAATCTTCTCATAACGTCAACGGGAAATTTAAAAATCGGCGATTTTGGTTTGGCTCGTTTGTATTCCAAAGACGATAGTCGACCGTACAGTCACCGGGTTGCTACTCGGTAACAGGAATTAAAAAAAGTTGTGAAAGAGTTGAAATTTTAACACAATTTATTTTTCAGGTGGTATCGCGCACCTGAGTTGCTATACGGAGCTAGTACTTATGATGAAGGAGTCGATTTATGGGCGGTGGGATGTATATTTGGAGAAATGCTTAACTATTCACCTGTTTTTCCCGTAATTAACTACCTAAACAACGCTGATGCAAATATTTGATATTCATTAACTTTTTCAAGGGCAAGAATGATATAATTCAGTTATCAGTCGTACTGGGAATTTTGGGTACTCCAACGGAAGAAATATGGCCCGTAAGAATTATTACTATTATTTTATTTACATAAAATTTTTTTATTGACTAAAAATTGATATTTTACTGTAGGAAATGGTTCACCTACCCGATTACAACAAAATAGAATTTCCTAAACTTAAACCAGTACCACTTGAAAATATTTTTCAAACCGCAAGCGTCGAAGCAATTGATTTGATAAAGAAATTTCTAGTTTATCCTTCGGAGAAAAGAATTGCTGCCGACAAAGTAAATTAATTAACAAATACCGTAGTATTAGTAATAACACCGTAATTAACTAAGCCAACCTTTTTATTTTCAGGCATTAATACATCCATATTTCTTCACGAAGCCATTAGCGGTGCCACCTGCTCAACTGCCACGCCCAGTTAGAAAACCTCAAACTCCGGGTCACAGCGACGATTTCGATGTTACTAGGCCCCTGGAAAAGGACCTCGTTTCCCCTCAATTACTATTGGAAGCATCCACGAGCAGGCAAGACCATTAAATTAACGCTTATTATTTTGTTAAAAAAATTAACACTCGCATGTTGAAAGTTAAAAATATTCGTGATATTTATTTACAAAACACATGAAAACATATTTGTTTTAATAAAACAAAACCACATAGTTTTCGTTATATAAAAAATAGATGTGACTACTATTTTCACTTTCCAATTAAAAATAATATTTATGAGTGAAAGATGCCAGCCAGTGGCAGAGATAATAATATAAAAACTTGATCTACATTTAAAAAATTTAAAAACATTAAAAACATTAAAAATCTCTTAATGAGCTCTGAGTGACGTAATTAGCACAAAACATTCCAAGCTTTGGTATTCATATAAACGTGCATGCTAGTGATTCCTGGATCCCGAGTTGATTCAGCGATGCAATAAGGCAGTGGGTTCATGAATGACTGTTGACATAATTATGGTTTTAATTTAAGGTGTGGAAAAAGTATTTTTTCTTTTAAAACTTACGTTAAGCGTGTCTTTCATCGGATGTTCGAAACGATCCGAGAAATCGTATCTGCCAGTTACGATCCAACCAAATCCGGTTAGTTTTCCTCGGTTATAAACCGTGAAAGCTGGGAAGAAATTGCTGCAATCCATATCTTCTCTCGTGTTGTAAAAATAATGCGTTCCTATAACATAAAATGCATTTTAGAAAAATTTTATGCTCGGTGACAGTAAAGTTAACTGAATTTTTACCAATCGTTGCAAAACATTTTCCTTTGGTCCACCGTGTTCGACCGAGGTCTTTTTGGTAAATGGGCACAGCAATGGAATCTTTAATAGGATTTGTTCCATTTTGTAAATACAACGCTGTCCCTGTGCCTTGTATTTCAAACTCATCTTGGGTTCTTCCACTCCAGCAAATTGTGCCTGGATCAACGAAATACGCGGTCAGCGTGTAAACCTTTTCCTTTCCAATTTTATCTTGCATGAACATGGGGATGTTATCAAACGGAGTAGACTCTTCGTCGATTGAATATTTCTTAACTTTACTCATTGGAAACTTTAAAATAAAAAACAAAAATTAAAATCAACAAAAAATTTCCCACCCCCGCAAAAATTTTATATTTTTAACTGACAGCTGTTTGTAAACCGGCGATGTAACCGTTCTCATCAAACACTAAAATTGTGGCGTACTCGCCGGGTTTCATGTAACGATAACCTAAATTTTGAGCTAAAATAGTACGATGATTAGTGGCGCCTTGTACAGCAATAACGATAATTGTATAGTATAGTTTATGTACAAGTGCATGGTCCCGGAATTTTCTTATATCCCTTTCTCTCAGCATCTTCAGCGGTGCGTGGTAATTCGTTGAAATAATCATCTTCCCACATCCGTAGCCCCCACGTAACTAAATATTAAATGTAAAATTCGTCATGGTTATTGTTTTTTCGACAGAAAAAAATTGTTATTTCTTACCTTTCAAGGTCTCCCATCTGGGTTCTGTGAACGGAAATGATAAAAAAGATTTAATTTATTGCGATGTGGAAGTTGATAGTCGAGTAGACGAGTAAACTTGACTTTGAAATTTAATACAGTACTCGACGAACTCACGGGGTGCAAGAAGAGCGTTGACCTTAGGATTAGGATTTAAGCAGTCGATGACTCGACCTACTTGTCTCCTTCCAGGTGAAAGCCCTCTATTATCCCACGTTCTACACTTTTCTCGCATTTGGGTCAAGATCAATGTCAAAATTGGGGCTAATGGGCTTCGTTAATTAATATTACACAAAACTAACTTCTTATTACTGAAAATATTATATTAAAAAATTTGCTAAAATTTTTTTTTGGAGATATCGGAGTGTTATTTTCAAATATACTATCGACTGTGTGACGTTAGGGTTACCGTACACTAAAAATAAAAGTTCTGGGCTCGATTAGTAGAAAAATTTGGCGAACTCTGCTTCGATTGCGAGAATATAGCTTTAAAAAATTGGGTAAAAAGGAAATTAAATCTTTACCTGACACTCTGAACAGCTGAGCCACAGCTGTGGAAGTGAGAGACACGAGCAACAAGATTGCGGGAGTCCACATGTTGCGAGTAGAATTGTAAAACGGGATGAGGAGCTCGCTTTTAAATACTGCCTCTCGCGGTTACCGACTTCTTGACCTCGTTGTGTGGAGCAAGTGTGAGTGACCAGCCGCCATTTCTCTCGTGACACAATTTACTCTTTGATAATTGGTCTGCGATCAAGTTCAAGCTCATCGCGTGGCTTTTCTACAGGTAGGCCTAAATCGATTGTCTCTTCCTGAATTTTGAGGTCAAGGACAGAGTTGTAATAATCTTCGAGGTCTTTGAAATTCAATGCGAGTTACGTGATTTTTCCACGATAGTGTTAATTTATTTTTATTTCTGTTTTTGAATAAGAGTTTACGCACGTACAACCTTATTTTACAGCCGTGGAAATTTAAATAGGAATTAATTTGCATGTTTTGGTAAAATGGGGTTGGGTTTTTGGGTGTGTGTTAATTCTAGAGAGTATTTTATTCTGTTAGGGCACGTGGTTTTGAATTATGAAAATGTGACTTAGTAAATTGAGAATTTGGATTGTGGGAGGAAATAATTAAAATAATTAGTTTCACTTGCAGTATACTGCATATAATATAGTAAAATAATTAGGTATATTTCCCTAATTACCGTAAATAGCGTTTTATGGTGTTACAAACTACGTGAATCTGATAAAGATGTTTTAAAGTGGAAATACTTGGGACGAGAGTGCTTGAATGTCTTAAGTACTGTAAAAGAAAAAAAATCTCTCAAGTATGCGGAAAGGAATATAGTTACTGAAATATTGAAAATTAAGAAAATCGTGATATTTTGGTAATTTTTCCAATGTAGGTTAACGAGATCAAATTAAATTTCGATGACAATTTTTTTCTTCTGTGTTCACGACTTAAAATCAAATTTTTTGGATGGAAAAATCCCTGCCAGCCAAGAAATTCTGCAGACCAAATTCTATCACTGAACATTCACGAAACTAAGTTGAACCGTAATCCGACCCAATTTATGATGTAACGAAAATAAAAATAGTAGTTACGAAATTTCTCGAAACAATTCTATAACCAAGTTTTAGAAACAATTTATCATCTCCATAACAAAGGAACAAAAAAACTGAAATCTACTAAAAAAATCTGACAACTACACTGTCTCTTAATAAAACGTAACGTTTGTTATCTAACATGGAAGGATTACATACGCAGTTAATACATAAAACATTGATTGAGTGTTTTTCGAGGGCCAAAAGAATATTTTGCGTTACTTAGAACGATTAGGTATTTTCAGTGATGTATTCTGAAGGAAAAAAACCTGTTAAAAGTAAAACAGGTGGTTTGTTTGTTCGCTTTAGCTGTGTTCCCCGTTAAATAAAAATTAAATGGGTGCAGTGGCTCTCGCTTTGTCATAAAAGCCGCGCTTGTGTCAAATAAAGCAGGTGGACGGGTAACCAAAAAGTTTTTGTGGCGTGGAGTATCTTTGACCTTACTTTGCTCAAATTTTTTTTTTATTCCACTTTATTTTATTATCAGTTGCATTTTAAGCATACAAGACGGATGTTTAAAATTAGCATCGCGCTTGTGTGTAAACAAATGGAAAAATCTCCCCTTCTCTCGATGTTCAGTTTTTTTAATCCGAGTTTTTTGAAAGTCGATGTTCCCAAAAAAAAAAATTTTGCGCGCCAAATTAAAATCTGTCACAGAAAAGATCCTGCATCGCAGCTGATTAGCTGGTTTTAATTTTTCTCATTTGAACTTTATTTTATTGCTCAAATTATTTTTGTTTATTTAAAGCGTACAATCTTTTACATTATTTTTATGATGCGTAAAAAAGTAATTAATTTAACAGAGCAAATTCCAAGGCATAATACTCATATAAATACGTTGAGTCGTAAATCCCCCGTTTCTATCGTGCGATGTAAAAAGACACTTAGGAACCCGGTTGAAGAATTCCTAACAGAATACAAAAAGTATTTCATTAACATGCTAACAAATTAAACCAAAATAAAATTAATCAATTAGTAATTAAATAAAAGTGCAGTGCTCACTGTGTGGTAAAGTTTGTGAGGAGAACCTTCGTCGTATCGTGGGGAAGAAAAATTTCCAGGTACCCCCCAACCAAATCCTGTTAACTTTCCCTGGTTGAACATTAAAAATACAGGTTGGAAATTTGAACAGCTCATGTCGGTGCTGATATCGTACCAGTAATGAACACCTATTTAAGATATAATTATCAATACTTTATTTTTCTAAAAAAAAAATAAGTGACTTATTTTCACCCATCGATCTGAAGCATTTTCCTTCAACCCACGACGTGTTCTCTAAATCGGATTGCTTTCTCGGAATCTTCACGTTTTGTGTTCCATTTTTAAAATAAAGGTCTAATCCCCCTTCATTATCTTCAAACTGTTTGGCAGTGCGACCAGTTGTGCAAATAATTGCTAAATTATTCCAAAAAAATTATGAACTCCTTGTCAATCATGTATTAAACAGAAATAAATTTCTTACTTACATGGATCCACGAGATAAGCGGTTAGTGTGTAACTTATCGCCTGACTATCGTTTTTTAAGGGCAATTCTTCGGCTGTAAACATTGGGTTTTTCGTAAACCACAATAACGCTTCGGGTTTTGTAATTGATTTTGCTGTAAACTACGGAGTACCAAAGAAGATAGGGTGTAATTGAAAATTATACAAAATGCATTGGTTTATATACGCTGGTTTGGATTCCCGCCACGTAGCCATTTACATCATAAAGCATTATAACTGCTGGATCGGAATCTAAGATGTACCGATATCCGAGAAATATTCCCTTGCAAGAAGCATCCTTGCCTCCAATAAGTCTAAAATTTTTCGAGTCCGCTTCACGTTGCGTTAACGGCATGGGATCGAATGCCCACTGGTTTACCATATAAGATCCGTACGTGGCTGTAATTATGTGATAAAGTTAAGAATGGATTTGTTTGTAGTTTACAACCGATAAAAGTAAAGTAAAAATAGACTGACTTCGTATGGTGTTCCATTGCGAACCTAGAATTAAAAATTAATGTAAATTTGGGTAGAGACTGATTTTTGCGGGTGTTTACTGACCTAAGTTAAGAAAATAGCCGTTTGTTTCTTCGATTGCTAGGTAAAATAATAGAGAGAGTCTTAATAGTCTTGCTGAGTTCATTTTTCGAGTCGGTGTATCTTTTTGTTGAAATCAATTTGATGGCGCGCTTGTTTTATAGTTTTCAATGCATAAAATAACATGTACGTCATAAAAGAAAAATGACTCTGGTGTTAAATGTGGTTAATGAGATACGTTGATTGTAATTGGTGAAATTATTTTGCGTTAGGGGACGTTGGAAAATAAGAAAAAAGTAGGAGATGAAAATTAGTTCTGTATACTTTGAAATAAACAAGGATTTGGTTTTGTAGTTTTAATTCCGAACTGGGTAAGAAATCCACTTAGATCAGTGTTTGATTTTATTCAGATTAAATTTATTCCGGTATTAATTTTTCACATCGTGAAAACATAAATAACGTTGCTGAAAATAGCAGTTAACCTTTAGTTTACCCAACGACGGAGACAACTGCCCAGAGTCCAAGAAGTTCCGCTTAAACCCATCTGCTATATCGAGTTAGCAACTCAATCTAAAACCGGTATTTTTTTGGGAGGAAAATAATTTGAATATTTGTGAAAGTGTGAGTGCGGGATTTTCCGCCACGTGTATAGAAGTAAATAAACTGTACAAATTTTAAACGAGGATAAAAATGTGCGTACGTCATGTGGAGGAAAAACTATTTCCAAGTTAACTATGGACCTATTGTGTCTGAATTTGATACAATTCGAAAAAAAATTACGAAAAATAAAAATTAAAAATATTTAATAAATTTTGTAAATAAAATTACCGAAATTGTATTTGCTGTACTCGCAATCGTAAGATACTGTGTGTTTAATCTTAATTCAGGATGAGTAGTTGAGATCCGTGGAAAGTGGGATTGAAATAATTTATTCGTAAAAATTGTAGTTTGTAAACGGAATTTTCGAGTGTAAATCGTAGCTCAATTTCAAGGTTAGCATGGCTAGGTTGAAGGGTGAGGATCGCAAAGGGGGGTCGTATGAACGTAATACCGTAATAGACTTGCAACTTTAAATTTTTGGAACGTTCCATGAATGATAAACAATTAGTGATGTAATAATTACTTTGAATCCACCTTTTTTTTTTTGCTTGAAAAGCACATTTTTAAAAATTTTTCTTGGCTTGCAGTCACAAATACGATGTATGATGGAAGCGTGACGTGACAATGGGAGATGGTTATAAATCCGAATTTTAGCATAAAATAATTTATGATCGTCTCCATTATTTACACGGTGCAGTAGTTAAACTGGTTTTTTTTTTTAACCAAGACGTATGAATAATGAAGGGTGAGCGTGAGTTGATCTATTTTTAACAATAGTTGGAAAACGTAGGGAAGGAAAATAATTTATTCGTGTCACATAAGGATAAATAATCCGATGGTGAATGATTCATGTGAAACCGATAAGTCATGGTTTGCATGTATTTAGGGTTTTTGGTTTTTTTTTCAAAATTTTTAACATAGCCTGAATCGGCCTGAATTCAAATTCAAATATAAATTTTTGGTTACATTTTAAACTGCCTCGTAGTATATTTTATTTGTTATTATACGAACTAATACTGGTGCATTCTAGATTATAGAATTCGAATGACGATAAAAAAAAATTTCTAACAGCATTGAAATTTTATGACATTGAATTTATTTTGTTTCACGTTTTTCCAGTGTTTTACATCTGAATCAAATAAGTGTAACAAAATTTTAACAGATCACATTCTGTGGTTCGGCGTTCATATAAACGTGTTGCGTCGTAACTCCGTCCGTTTTATCGAACTCAGAAAGAATACATTTAGGAATTGGATCGAAGAATAACTACATAAAATACAATAAATATTACGTCATTATATTCTAATAAACTCGAAGTAAAATTTGAATTAGAAACGAGTGAAATTGAGAACAGTGCAGAACTTACCTGGAGGAGAGATTTGGGAGGATGTTCGTAACGGTTGTTAAGATAATTAGCAAACCCAGCCCATCCAAATCCAGTTAATTCCTTCTTGTTATACAATAAAAATATTGGTTGGAAGTAATCGCAGTTCATGTCTTCACTGGTATCGTACCAATAATGAACACCTAAATTACGTCAAATTATCAATACAATATTTCCGAGTAAAAAAAAAATTATTCTTACCCATTGACAAAAAACATTTTCCCTCAGTCCAAGAAGTTCCCTCTAAATCCTTTTGCTGTTTCGGAACAGCAACGATGCTTGTACCATTTTTTAAATAAAGGTTCGTTCCTCCCGCACTGTCTTTAAATTCCTGCGCGGTACGACCAGTTGAACAAATTATTTCTAAAACAAACAAACAAACCAAATAAAATAAAAACCAGCTGACTCATAATCGGTAGAATAGTTATAGATAATTTTTGTCACTAACTTGGATCCACTAAGTAAGCAGTCAACGTATACGATTTCGATTGCTCGTTATCTATCGGCAACTCTTCTACCGTGAACATAGGGCTTTGTTTAAACCATCTACGCGATTCCGTGTTTGTCAGGTTTTTTTCTAAAAACTGAACAGAAAATTAACCGTATTCATTTAGCGCAATGTTCTCTATTATCACAAAATTAAAGTTGAACGGCTTACGCTGGTCTGGGTTCCAGCGACATAACCATTCTTGTCGAATAGCATAATAACCGATGGGTCGTCTTTTTTCATGTACCGGTAGCCTGAAAACTCTCCTTCGCACGGAGCATCGTTACCACCAATTTGTTCGAAATTTTGCGACTCCGCGTCTTTTCGCGTCAGTGGCATTTTAGAAAATTTAAGGTACGTTACTGTAGGCATATTAGAGTTTGTAAATTAGTTATTACAAGTTTACAACATACAGTAATGTAATTAAACTATGACAAAAATGTACTGACCTCGCACGGTCTCCCACTTTGGAACTAGAATTAAAATTTAAATCAGGTATTGAGTTAGGTGTTTTGTTTTACCATTAAGATAAATATAACGATATATGATATTTACCGGTGCCTAACAAAATGCCTTCAGATGAAGCAATCATTAAGCAAATGAGCAGATAGATTATTACTCGTGACGCCATGTTCAATTTAAAACCTGTGTTTTATGGAGGAAATAAATTTACTCACTCGTGTGAGTAAATGGCACATTTACCGCGGTATATATACCAACTGTTAAGGAGGATAAAAATACGGCTACGTCATGACAATAAAAATATTTTGAAGTCGTGCGTCAACCATCGTGTTTGTAACTGTAGCTCGAAAAACTGCGAAAAATTTGGCAATAAAAGCTTCTATAATTTTCGTATGTGAGAAAATTAATTTTATTTTCTGTTATACTCTTGCCACAAAGTGCAATCGTAAGATTTATAAACTGAATTAATGATGAGCAGACGAAATATATTCGGAAAGTTGGATTGAAATAATTTATTCGTAAAAATTGTGGTTTGTAAACGGAATTTTCGGGTGTAAATCATAGCTTAATTTCAAGGTTGGCATGACCAGGTTGAAGGGAGAGGATCTCATAGAGGGGGTCGTATGTGCACTGTATCGTAATAAACTTACTACTTTAAATTTTTTGGAACATACCCACGAATGATAAACAATTAGTGACGTAATCATTACTTTGAGTCAAATTTTTTTTCTGCTTGAAAAGCATATTTTAAAAAAAAATTCATGGCGTGCTGTCACAGATTCGGGCGGAATACGATGGATGATGGAAGCGTGACAATGGGAGATAGTTATAAATTCGAATTTTAGCATGAAATAATTTATGATCGTCTCCATTATTTACATGGTGCGGTAGTTAAACTTTTTTTTAACCAAAACAAATGAAGATGAAGAGTGAACCGTGAGTTGATCTATTTTTAACAATAGTTAGAAAACGTAGCGAAGGAAAATAATTTAATCGTGTCACGTAATAATCCGATGGTGAATGATTCGTGTGAAACCGATAAGTCATGGTTTGCATGTATTTAGGGTTTTTGGTTTTTTTTCAAAATTTTTAACATAGCCTGAATCGGCCTGAATTCAAATTCAAATATGAATTTTTTCTTACATTTTGAACTGCCAAACAGTTTTTTTATTTGTTATTATTCGAACTAATAATACTGGTGCATTCTAGATTATATAATTCGAATGACGACTAAATTTTTTTTCTATCAGCACTGAAATTTTATGACATTGAGTTTATTTTAGTTTCACGTTTTTCCAGTGTTTTACATCTGAATCAAATAAGTGTAACAATTTTTAACAGAGCAAATTCAGTAGGTCGGTGTTCATATAAACGTGTTGCGTCGAAATTCCGCCCTCCTTATCGAACTCAGAAAGAACACACTTAGGAATTGTTTCGAAAAATGCCTACATAAAATATAATAAATGTTATTGTATTCAAAATACGAAGTAAAAACTGAATCAGAAACGAGTGAAATTGATTACAGTGCAGAACTTACCCCGAAGGATATTTTAGGAGGATGTTCGTAACGTATGGTAGGAAAATAAGCAAACACAGCCCATCCAAATCCAGTTAATTCCTTCTTGTTATACAATAAAAATATTGGTTGGAAATAATCGCAGTTCATGTCTTTACTGGTATCGTACCAATAATGAACACCTAAATTACGTAAAATTATCAATAATATTTGCCATTAAACAAAAATTATTTTTACCCATTGACGGAAAACATCTTCCCTTAGTCCAAGAAGTTCCCTCTAAATCCTTCTGCTGTTTCGGAATAGCAACGACGCTTGTACCATTTTTTAAATAAAGATCCGTTCCTCCTTTACTGTCTTTAAATTCCTGCGCGGTACGACCAGTTGAACAAATTGTTTCTAAAACAGACAAACAAACAAACCAAATAATAATAAAAAAAAACTAGCTGAAGCATAATCGGTGGAATAGTTATGGTTAATTTTTGTCACTAACTTGGATCCACTAAGTAAGCAGTCAGTGTATACGATTTCAATTGCTCGTTATTTATCAGCAACTCTTCTACCGTGAACATAGGGCTTTGTTTAAACCATCTAAGCGATCCCTCCTTTGTCAAGCCTTTTTCTAAATACTGAACAGAAAATTATCGTATTCATTCACCGCAACGTTCTCTATTCTCACAAAATTAAAGTTGAACGGCTTACGCTGGTCTGGGTTCCAGCGAGATAACCATTCACGTCGTAAAGCATAATAATCGATGGGTCGTCTTTTTTCATGTACCGGTAGCCTGAAAACGCTCCTTCGCACGGAGCATCTTTACCACCAATTTGTTCGAAATTTTGCGACTCCGCGTCTTTTCGCGTCAGTGGCATTTTAGAATATAGAGGGTACGTTACTGTAGTTGTATTGGAATTTGTAAGTTAGTTATTACAAGTTTACAACACACAGGAATCTAATTGAACTATGACAAACTACACAAAAATGTACTGACTTTGCAAGGTGTCCCACTCTGGTTCTGCATCTAGAATTAAAATTTAATTAAGTTGTTTGAGTTAGATGTCTTGTTTTACCATTAAGATCGAATGATCGATATAACGATTTGTGATATTTACCGAAGTCAAATAAAAAGCCTTCAGATGAAGCAATCATTAAGCAAATGAGCAGATAGATTATAACTCTAGACGCCATGTTCAATTTAAAACCTGTGTTTTGTGGAGGAAATAAATTTACTCACTCGTGTGAGTAAATGGCACATTTACCGCGGTATATATACCAACTGTAAAGGAGGATAAAAATACGGTTACGACATGACAGAAAAAATATTTTGAAGTTTTGCGACAACCATTGTGTTTGTGACTGACAGCTCGAAAAACTGCGAAAAATTTAGCAACAAAAGGTTATATAATTTTCGTGTGTGAAAAAATTAATTTTATTTTCTGTTATACTTTTGCCACAGAGTGCAGTCGTAAGATTTATAAACTGAATTAATGGTGAGCAGACGAAATATATTCGGAAAGTGTAAGTGATATAATTTGTTGATTCCAAGTGAGGCTATTTTACTTGAGAATGTGATTGACAGACATACGAGGAAATATTGGAAATAGAAATTGTGTGATTGTAATTTAGCGTATTTCCGAAAAAATCCTATTATAGAGTGCAATATTTCACAACCGGATTTGTGCAAGTACTGTAGATCGTTGCTCAACTTCATACTTGCTAGTGGTTGGAAATCATTAACATTTCTCAACAAAAAGTTTAAATACTGTGTCTTTCGCGAAAAAGATGGAGCTTCTACACGCATACTTCCTTAGAGAGTAAACTTAAATCTCTCAATTCAATTTTAAATCGTATTTTGACATAATGAAGATAAACCAGCTAGTAGTGATTTTTTAATGGTGAAATATTGCGTGCTGATATGAAAATGTGAGATCGATAGAGTTGACGTTTTCATAGGAACTTTACTATTTTTCTAATTTTTTGGAACGTATTGCCAATGAATAAACAAGTAGTGACGTAGTTATTACTTTAAATCTACTTTTTTTTGCCTGAATTTAATTTTTTAGTTAAATTTTTCATGGCATGACGTCACAGAGGAGAGCAAGATACTGCATGTGACAACTGAAGAGAGAGCTGATCTATTCTTTTAGTTGGAAAACGTAGCGAGGGAAAATAATTTATTGGTATCAAATAAGGGTAAATCATCCGATGATGAATGTAAAAGCGAAATGTGTATTTTGGCATTTATTCAAGTTCAAAAACTTAAATTTTTTACGGACTAGCACTAGTCTTCAAGACAGAATTCGAATTAGTAATCACGTTTAAATTTTCTTTTTAACAGCACCGAAATTTCATGACATTAAATTTAATTTAGTTTCACGTTACTTCAGTGAAAGTACAAATGTAATCATTTATTAACAGAGTAAATTCAGCGGGTTGACATTCATGTAAATGTGTTGCGTTGAAAATCCGTTCACTTTATCGAAATTAGAACGAATACAGTCAGGAATTGGATTGAAGAACAACTATACAAAATACAATAAATAGTACGTCATTAGTTTCCTTTAAATACAAAGTAAAAATTGAAACAGAAACAAGTGACAGATAACAGAGCAGAACTTACTCCGAAGGTAATTTTAGGAGGATGTTCGTAACGCGGAGAAGAAAAGTAACCATAGACAGCCCATCCAAATCCAGTTAATTTTCCCTTGTTATACATTAAAAATACAGGTTGGAAATAATCGCAGTTCATGTCCTTACTGGTATCATACCAATAATGATCACCTAAATAGAATACAAAATTGGTACAAGTTAAATTTTTTTTATTAAAAAAAAAAAAAATTTACCCATTGACGGGAAACACCGTCCGTTACCCCAAGATGTTCCCTTTACATCCTTTTCCTGTTTTGGAACAGCAACGACGCTTGTACCATTTTTTAAATAAAGATCCGTACCTCCCGCACTGTCTTTAAATTCCTGCGCGGTACGACCAGTTGAACAAATTGTTTCTAAAACAAACAAACAAAAACAGCTGACTCATAATCGGTGGAATAACAACGAGATATTTTTCGTTACTAACTTTGATCAACTAAGTAAGCAGTCAACGTATACGATTTCAATCGCTCGTTTTTTATTTGCAACTCTTCTATTGTGAACATAGGGCTTCGTTTGAACCAATTGAGCTGTTCCTCATTTTTCGTGGCGTTTTCTAAAAACTGAACAGGAACTTGGCTGTATTTATTCAGCTCTATTATCGTAAAATTAAAGTTGAACGGCTTACGCTGGTCTGGATTCCAGCGAAGTATCCATTCACGTCGTACAGCATAATAACTGACGGGTCGTCTTTTTTCATGTATCGATAGCCGGAAAAATTTCCACTGCACGGAGCATCTTTGCCTCCAATTTGCTCGAAATTTTGCGATTCCGCGTCTTTTCGCGTCAACGGCATTTCAGAAAATATACCGAATGTTACTATAGTTAGAATATAATTTTTTAAGTTAGATACAAAAGCGTGTTATTGATAATCGAGAAAAATAATGCAAACAAAGACTGACTTCGTAACGTATTCCACTCAGGACCTAAAATTAAAAATTAAAAGGTTACTGAGTTAGATTTTGTTATTGTTAATAAATTGTGTTTTGTTACCGGAGTCTGAAAAGTGACCTACGGGTATACCAATCGCTAGGCAAACGAACAGATAGAATATGCGTGCTGCCATGTTTGATTCAAACTGTTTCTGTGGAGGAAATAAAATCGAAAATTTATCAAGGTTAATATAGGATAAATAAACACGCACGTCATGACGGAAAAGCTGTTTCAAAATTATTCATGAATATCATCAAGATTATAACCTGCAGTTCAAAAAAATTCTGGGAAAAGGTTAGAAATTTTAGTAAATAATTTGTGTTGCGTTTTGTATAGTGATTGTATTATCGAGCAATCATATGATTTGTGGACTCAATTAAGGACGAGCGAATAGTACATAAAAATTTTGATTGCAAAGTATTAGTACCAAATGACGACATTGCATCGCAATGTGACTGACGTATACTGTACAGTACATACAAGGAAATACTGTGAGTAAAGTTTGTAAGATAGTACATATCGCGTTTTGATAAAAATTATTATTTGGTGCGGTATAATAATTCACAACAGGTGGTTTGAAAATATAATTTTAGATTATTGGTCATGTTTACTCACGGTTGTATATCATTAAATTTGTCAACGTTGTGTTTAGATATTCTTCTTTTTGCAGACAAAATGTTACTTTTCTTGGCCTATCTCTTTAAAGAGAGTTATTATATTTATATTTGCATCATGAAAATTTTATTTGGCGCTGTAACATGTTACATAAATTTGCTCAACTGTTGAATTGTGTTTCAAAGTAATTAAACCAACTACTAGAGGTCTGGTATTTGAATATTTTGAGTTAGCAGAAACCAAAACACTTTGTCAATTTTTTTTCTACTGTTATCTGCAGTACGTAAATTTCGTTTATTTATGCAAAGCAGTCAATACATAAAAATTTAGAATGAGCCGATTCATTTTTAAAATAATTGGAAAGATCTAGGAAGAGAAAATTTGTTGATGTCAAGGATAAATCAACCGATAACGAATGACGCATTAGAGGAAATACGCAGATGCTTAACGATTGGATTCTAAATTATTTTTCCAAAATTTTCAAATTGTGTAAAATTTGACAACTGGGCTTATTTAGATTGTCATCCAAACTCACTTCTAACTTTAATTCGATATACTTAAAACATAATACTTTTATTATGAAGATATAGAATTTGAATCTTTTTTGAGTTTTTTCTTTAACAGTATCTACCGTAAATTTTATATCATTACATTTATTTCGTTTTCCGGATAAAAATGATTCGCTAGCTACGGTACAAATATTTCAAACAAACATAGAAGTTTTATGACATTAAAATTTATTTTAATTCTCCTTTAATTAGAGTCTTTATTATTCTTTTCAAAGTACATCAATTAATAACAGCCCAAATAATCCACGCTCATATAAATATGAAGTGTCCGAAACCCGCCCATTCTATCAAAAGACGTAAAAAGACAGTCGGGAATTACATTGAAGTATTCCTGCAAAAATAAAACAGATATTTGGTTCTTGATTTAATAAATTAAAGTCGAAATCGAAACGGTTGAAATAGTCTAATAGTGCGGAACTTACCGCGTATTTAATGTCAGGAATGACTTCGAGACGAGGAGAAGGAAAAGAACCATAGACATGCCATCCAAATCCAGTTAATTTTCTGCTGTTGTACATTATAAATATGGGTTGAAACAAATCACAGTCCATGTCTTCTCTGATATTGTAATAATAATGAACACCTAAAAAAAATACACTTGTCAATAACACTTTCGTATAAAAAAAAAATTGT